>JARQOD010000009.1:161194639-161268035 GCA_033576555.1 Oophaga sylvatica
GGGACCGTATGGAATGGCCAGTGGACCTTCATGGACTCTCCGGGGTGCCATGTTTCACAGAGTGCCCGGGGAGGGTAAGAGATTTTTGGAAACAAATCCAAGACTAATGTATTTTTTTGTAAAAATTCCCCTCCTGTTTTTAAAAAGGGGGGCAGTCAAAAAAAGGGCGGTTTTCCAAAGATGAAGGTGGGGAAAAAATAAAAATTTGTTACTGGGGGGGGTTGTACCCCAAAAAATAAATGTACCGTTGATAACGGTAGCCCCAGTAAAGGGGGGCTCAAAAGGGGGGGGTACCTGTTATCCAAAACCCCATGGGGATAAACAAGCCCCCGTAGCTGCTGGACACTATGAAAAAAATGATTCAGTCAGGAGAGCTAACGAGGGAAGAGAGCCCCTCCTCTCGTCTAGACGCGAAAGGGGGCCCAAAAAGGTTGTGCCGGTATTTCCCTGAAAAAAAAAATGAAGAGAATGTATACGCCCTCCATGCCCCAGGTGATTCCCCTTTGGGGTAGAAGAGGAAAAGGCCCGTCAGGGCCAGAGCTGGAACCATTGGGCTGCGTACAAGTGACATGCTGCAATTAGGAAAACCTGAGGACTTCCCTCAGCCCAGCGGTCCTAAAGGGAAAGCAACGAGGAATTTACCCTTGGCGAATATGTTCTTTGCCATTAAAAGAGGACCCCCGCAAAATAAGGAAGGGTTTTGCGTTAAGCGGAAAGGGGCGCTGCGGATGGAGTTTCGGAAAACAAACCCTTTGAAACTGGCGAACACTCAACCAGGAGCGTGTGACTCCGGGAAGGAGTGTGAGAACATGGGGAAACTGCAACAGAGGAAAAGTTTATGTAATCTCCTCAGGTCAAAGAAAAACTAAAAGAGGAGAAATGGATCAGAGCAAATCACCAGGGGTTGAGACCCTCTGCAGGACACCCCGGGTGAAAATGGTGTCTGGCAGAAAAACCTAGGTCTGAAGCCAGGGGGAAGGAGCTAAGATGTCCTGTGAAACTCCCCAAAAGGGGGGGAAAGCGCCTTAAGGAAAAACTCAGCCAAATGGAGCTGAGCGGGAAAAAATGGAAGTTCTCAGAAAGCTACAGACCAGGTCCAGGAGTTGGCCACTGGAGATGAGAGGTGTAAAGCAGATACTTCCTCGAGTGCGGTGAGTTCGGATGATTCGGTGGATGTCGGAGCCGAGATCAAGGAGCTCAAGGAGTGGTTACAAGCCCAGTGGACGCAAGAGAAGCTTCAGAGACGGGCAGCTGAGAGGCGAATGGCGGAACTAGAGGAAGAAGTTCTCGGGCTTAAAAGTCGCCTGATACAGTGTCACTCGGTGAACAAGGCCTCCTTGGAGAAAGAAAAGGGCAACCACGTTGCACTCGCTTCCCTTGGCCAGGAGAAGATAGACCTGAGGAGAGCTAAGAGTGTGGTAACGGAAGATAATTGTGAAATGGAAGTGGTCCGGACGGAAATTCACGAAATTGTAGCTGTGAGTCAGCTCAGAAGAAGTGTAAAGGGGGAAGAAGCTGAAAGTCAGTTGTCCCTGAACCCTGAGCTGATTGATCGTCTGGAACCCACTGGTGAGACCGAAACGTGTCGGTACAAGTGCCTCGTAGATGTACCCGAGGACTTGAGAGAAGAATGCACCCGTGAGTCTGTACATGAAGCGTTTAGGAAGGCCGTGGGAGCCTGTAAGGTGTACTCGACCTCAGGAGCTAAACAGCTGGTGGTCTTGTCCACGACTGAAGTTACAGTGAAGAGGGTGGCAATCCTCAGTGACATGCACTGGCGATGTATTCGCACAAAGCGGTTTCTCCGGTTGAAGACAGAACAAACCGTTAGACAACTAAAGCTTATGAGAAAAGCTCACAGTCTACAGGAAGAGGTCATCCGGGTGCCTCATGTTCTGGTGAGAAAGCTGATTGGGAGAAATGGCCGAGCCATGCAGATAATGGTGAAGAAGTCTGGTGTGGTGAAAGTAAGCAGTCCACGTGATCGTCGGGACTGGATACCAGATGAAGACGGCATGGTGTCATTCTACGCTATAGGAACGGAAGAAAGTCTTGAATATGTGCGCATGTTGGTGGCGTACCGTGTGACCTACCTGCGAGAGGTAGAACAATTGAATCTCGCTAGACAGCGAGTAGATAGACAGCATCATCTGAGCAGCAGAAGATGGCAGCCGTCTAAGAATAGTGAGACCCGACAGAGAAAGGGCCCCCTAAATAGCAGAACAGCTAAGACTGAAGTTAGGGACCTTACAAGATGTCCAGTGGGTAGTGGGCGTGGGTTTAGAGGTAGTGAGACCTCCAGTAACTCAGGTTTGAGAGGCCCATACAGACGACCCGATAGAGTACCGGACAGTACAGAGTCTAACCGGACCTTAGATACCCAGGCAAGACCTGACAAGGTTACGATTGACCACTGGGAGCGAAGGGGGTGACCTGACAAGGTTACGACCCAGAAATGTGACTGGACGAAGTCTGTGACAATGACAGACGGTAGGTCCCTAAGGAATGAGCGAATGTCATTGACTTACGGGGCTGAACAGAGCAAGGGACAAGTACATGGTCTCTGTGTGAACTGTGGGTTGAGGTGATTGGATATATTATGTGTTCAACCCCACAAGCTTAAACTTATGTGATGATCATGATAATGATGATGATGATAATGATGATGATGATCATAATGATGATGATAATGATGATGATGCTAATCATAATAGTGATGATACTGATAATGGTAATGACCGTGATAAAGATGAAATTCCTTTGCAGGTGATGTTGGGAGACGAGTATGGTGGTTCTCGGGAACCAAGTGTCCCTGACCTATATAGAAGTATAGTGCTGAGGCAGTGTTCGGAGTTCACTGTCTCTTTTGGGTTGTTGACCAGCCCTCCGGTCTGGATGACCAGCCCTCCGGTCTGGAGAAGAGGGAGGGGATATGTGAGACAGTGAGAGCGTATGTATTGAATGGGGTGTACATTTCACAGGTACTTTGCTGACTTGTATGAGGGAAATGTGTGCCTTTGTAAAACTAGTGGCGGAGAAAGGTCATTACACCATCCATTCAAGTACACGTTTGCAGCTCAAACCTGTGGCCACTCAGGTATTGATTAGGAAGCCAGAAGTAGGTGCTTCGGAGCACAGTCAGAGAGCTAGTTTAGCCTGGACACAGTAAGGTGTCTCGGCACAAGAAACAGTCTCCAAGAGTGTTAGAGCTGTCTTTAGCCTGGACACAGAGAGGTGTCCTGGCACAAGGAAGCAGTCTCCAAGAGTGTTAGAGCTGTCTTTAGCCTGGACACAGAGAGGTGTCCTGGCACAAGGAAGCAGTCTCCTAGAGTGTTTGAGCTATCTCAGTCTGGGTGCAGGAAGGACCCCGGACATAGGAGTAGTCTCAGTGCGAATCCGTGTGAAGAGCGGCTGAATAGGAGTGGATCTCTCTCAAGTCTGGACGTCGGGTGGACCTTCAGACATAAGGAGGAGTATCTGGAGACTCCATACTGGTAACATATATCATATGTGTTGTTTTGGGCACAGACTGATAGAGTCTGGGTTCCTGATAGAAAGGGACATTACATAAGTGTAATTAGTGGCTAGACAAGCCTAGGTCTTTTGGTTATGCTTTGTTTTTATCTGTGCTGTGGACTTTAATAAAACTGGTTGCGGCCAGTTTTCACCAAACTGCTGTCTGAATGAACTGTTTCCGTGCCATTCTGTCTACCCAGACAGCGATCCTAGAGCTAAAACCCCCTGGAATGCTACAGTGGTTTGCACGTTAATGACCCGGCCAATTTTTACAATTCTGACCAATGTCTCTTTATGAGGCTATAACTCTGGAACGCTTCAACGGATCTTCGCGATTCTGAGGTTATTTTCTCATGACATATTGTACTTCACGTTAATGGTAAAATTTCTTCCATATAACTTGCGTTTATTTTTGAAAAAAAACGCAAATATGGCGAAAATTTTGAAAATTTTGCAATTTTCAAATTTTGAAATTTTATTCCCTTAAAACAGAGAAATATGTCACACAAAATAGTTAAGAAATAACATTTCCCACATGTCTACTTTACATCAGCACAATTTTGGAACCAAATTTTTTTTTTCTTAGGAAATTATAAGGGTTAAAAGTTGACTAGCGATTTCTCATTTTTGCAACAAAATTTACAAAGCCATTTTTTTAGGGACCACCTCATATTTGAAGTCACTTTGAGGGGTCTATATAGCAGAAAATACCCAAAAGTGACACCATTCTAAAAACTGCACCCCTCAAGGTACTCAAAACCACATTCAAGAAGTTTATTAACCCTTCAGATGCTTCACAGGAGCTGACGCAACGTGGAAGGAAAAAATGAATATTTAACTTTTTAGCCACAAAAATGATCTATTACAAACTTTTTTTTTATTTTCACGAGGGTAAAAGAAGAAAATGGACAGATAAAGTTGTTGTGCAATTTCTCCTGAGTATGCCAATAGCCCATATGTGGGGGAAAACCACTGTTTGGACACACGGCAGAGCTCGTAAGGGAAGGAGCGCCGTTTGACTTTTTCAAACTAAAATTGGCTGGAATTGAGATTGGACGCCATTTTGTGTTTGGAGAGCCTCTGATGTGCCTAAACAGTGGAAACCCCCCACAAGTGACACCATTTTGGAAACTAGACCCCCTAAGGAACTTATCTAGATCTGTTGTGAGCACTTTGAACCCCCAAGTGTTTCACAAAAGTTTATAATGACTGGGTGTGAAAAAAATACAAAACAATTTTCCACAAAAATGATTTTTTAGTCCCAAATTTTTGATTTTTTCCCAAGGAAATTGGACCCCAAAAGTTGTTGTCCAATTTGTCCTGAGTACGCTGATACCCCATATGTGGGGGGGGAACCTGTTTGGGCGCACGACAGGGCTTGGAAAGGAAGTAGTAAAGTTTTGGAATGCAGACGTTGATGGGGGTCATGTTCCGTTTGCAGTGCCTCAGATGTGCCTAAACAGTGGAAACCCCCCACAAGAGACCCCATTTTAGAAACTAGACCCCCTAAGGAGCTTATCTAGATCTTTGGTGAGCACTTTGAACCCCCAAGTGCTTCACACAAGTTTATAATGCCCAGGCATGAAAATAAAAAATCCTATTTTTTTCCCACAAAAATTATCTTTTAGTCACTAATTTTTTATTTTCCCAAGGGTAACAGGAGAAATTGGACCACAAAAGTTGATGTCCAATTTGTCCTGAGTACGCTGATACCCCATATGTGGGGGGGAACCACTGTTTGGGCGCACAGCAGAGCTCGGAATGGAAGGAGCACCATTTGACTTTTTCCAAACAAAATTGGCTGGAATTGAGATTGGACGCCATGTTGCATTTGGAGAGCCCCTGATGTGCCTAAACAGTGGAAACCCCCCACAAGTGACTCCATTTTGGAAACTAGACCCCCTAAGGAACTTATCTAGATCTTTGGTGAGCAATTTGAACACCCAAGTGCTTCATACAAGTTTATAACGTAGAGCCGTAAAATTAAAAAATCATATTTTTTCCACAAAAATGATCTTTTCACCCCAATTTTTATTTTCCCAAGGGTAACAAGACTCCAAAAGTTATTGTGCAATTTGTCCTGAGTACGCTGATACCCCATATGTGGGGGTAAACCACTGTTTAGGTGCATGGCAGAGTTTGAAGGGAAGGAGCGTCCGTTCGACTTTTTCAACACAGAATTGCTGGATGCCATGTCATGTTTGGAGAGCTCCTGATCTGCCTAAACAGTGGAAACCCCCAACAAATGACACCATTTTGGAAACTAGACCCCTCAAGGAACTTATCTAGATGTGTGGTGAGCACTTTGAACCCCGAAGTGCTTCACAGAAGTTTATAACGTACAGCCGTAAAATAAAAATCTTTTTTTTTTACAAAAATGATTTTTTCGTCCCCAATATTTTATTTTCACAAGGGTAACAGGAGAAATTGGACCCCAAAAGTTGTTGTCCAATTTGTCCTGAGTACGCTGATACTCAATATGTGGGAGAAAACTACTGTAAGGGCACACGTTGGGGCTCTGAAGGGAAGTAGTGATGTTTTGGATTGCAGACTTTGATGGAATGGTCTGGGGGCGTCATGTCGCATTTGGAGAGCCCCTGATGCACCTAAACAGTGGAAACCCCCCACAAGTGACCCCATTTTGGAAAATAGACCCCACAAGGAACTTATCTAGATGTGTGGTGAGCGCTATGAAGCCCCAAGTGCTTCACAGAAGTTTATAACGTACAGCCGTAAAAACAAAAAAATCTTTTTTTTTTTTAAAAATGATATTTTTACCCCCAGATTTTTATTTTCCCAAGGGTAACAGAAGAAATAGGACAAATTGCACAATAACTCTTGGGGTCTAGAGTACACTGATACCCCATATGTGGGGTAAACTACTGTTTGGGCGCATGGTAGAGCTCAGAAGTGAAGGAGCACCGTTTGACTTTTTCAACGCAGAATTGGCTGGAATTGAGATCAGACGCCATGTCACATTTGGAGAGCCCCTGATGTTGTGCCTAAACAGCGGAAACCCCCCAATTCTAACTCCAACCCTAACCCCAACACACCCCTAACCCTAGTCCCAACCCTAACTACAAACCTAACCCTAACACACCCATAACCCTAATCCCAACCCTAATCCTAACTTTAGCGCCAACCCTAACCCTAACTTTAGCCACAACCCTAACCCTAACCCTAATGGGAAAATGGAAATAAATACTTTTTTTTAATTTTATTATTTTTCCCTAACTAAGGGGGTGATAAAAAGGGGTTTGATTTACTATTTATAGTGGGTTTTTATGATTGGCAGCTGTCACGCTAAAAGACGCTTTTTATTGCAAAAAATAGTTTTTGCATCACCACATTTTGAGAGCTATAATTTTTGTATATTTTGGCCCACAGAGTCATGTGAGGTCTTATTTGACATATATGTGACATTTTTATTAATACCATTTTTGAGCATGTGACATTTTTTGATCGCTTTTTATTTTGATTTTTGGGAGGTTTGAATGAACAAAAATCAGCAATTCATGAATTTCTTTTGGGGGAGGCGTTTATACCGTTCCGCGTGTGGTAAAATTGATAAAGCAGTTTTATTCTTCGGGTCAGTACGATTATGGCGATACCTCATTTATATCATTTTTTTATGTTTTGGCGCTTTTATAGAATAAAACCAATTTTATATAAAAAATTATTATTTTTGCATCGCTTTATTCTGCGAGCTATAACTTTTTTATTTTTTCGCTGATGATGCTGTGTTTGGCTAGTTTTTTGCGGGACAAGAAGACGTTTTCAGCGGTACCATGTTTATTTATATCGGTCTTTTTGATCGCGTGTTATTCCACTTTTTGTTCGGCGGTATGATGATAAAGCATTGATTTTTTGCTTTGTTTTTTTTTTAAGAGGTTCACTAAAGGGGTTAACTAGTGGGACAGTTTTATAGCGGGGTTGTTACGGACGCGGCGATTCCAAATATGTGTACTTTTATTGTTTTGGTTTTTTTATTTACAGGAAAAAATGAATTTATTGGGGAATATTTTTTTTTTTTTTAGGATTTTTTTAAACAATTTTTATTTTTATTTTTTTAACTTTTTTACTTTGTCCCAGGGTGGGACATCACTGTATAGGGTCAGATCGCTGGTGTGACAGTGTGCACAGCACTCTGTCACACCAGCGATCGCTCTGGCATCGCTGTAGGCTTCTCAGTGCCTGCTCTCAGCAGGCACTGAGGAAGCCGCCTCCCTGCAGGACCCGGATGGACCCCAGCGCCATCTTGGATCCGGGGTCCTGCAGGGAGGAAGGACCCTCGGAACAGCGCGACACATCGCGCTGCTCTGAGGGTCTCAGGGGAGCGCGCAGGGAGCCCCCTCCCTGCGAGATCCTCCCCTGTGCCCCCGGTACACCGCGATCATGTTTGATCGCGGTATGCCAGGAGTTAATGTGCCGGGAGCGGTCCGTGACCGCTCCTGACACATAGTGCCTGGTAATGTATAGATAAACTCGGCACTCAACTTAAATATGCTTAATTGTGTAGAATTTATTATGGACAGCGGTGTGAAAACAAAACGTTTCGGTCATGTAAGACCTTCATCAGTTGCTGTACAAGAAACGAATAAAGAAAATTTAAAAAGAAAATTTCATACATATTACACTGTAAATAAATATATACATGGTAACATTGGATCATACGGTTATTATATATGATAAGAAGAAGCAATTTTGGTACAAGCATGTTACAAGTTTTGTGTGGACTAAGATGAACATACCGTATATCAAAATGAAGGTGAGGTCATTTATAATTAGATACGATTAGTGGGTATAAACCTGTAGTGACCAGAAGAAAAGAAGAACATATCCGTGATATAATAGATATCTACCATTTGTGTCCGTGAGACAAAGTGGTTGGTAAATTACCCCATATGCTGAAACCATCCGGTGCAGCAAATAGTCTTATCTGTCTAAAGGAATTATATCACTGATGTTATGAATGCACTATAAATGCATGTCTGCATATAGAAAAGAGAGGAAATGTTGTGAATCTCATTACCCTGTTGCACTATAGAAAGTGTCCTGGAATCGGGTTTTAACTTCAGCCTAGGAGGGATATGCACATATAAATCGTCATTCACAATAATGGACATCTGGTGTGAGCCAGAGAGGGTCTAAAATGAGTCTAAGATGCTTACCCCGTGTATAGGTATGTCGCGGTATCCACCGCTGGACTTAGGGGTTGTGAGGTGGCGGTAACCCTCCTGTATGCTCGCGTGCTGTGGCAATATGCCGGTACTTCCGGGTTTATCTACGTGTGTTCTGTGGACGTGACGTATACCGGAAGTGACGTATGTGCTTCGGTTTGCATATTACCATAGTGACGACTGTGGAGGTGCGGTCAGTGCCGCGCATGTCTGATGATGTCTAGGCAGTGTTTACGTGCTGGTGAGGAACTTACAAGATTTAACTCATTATGTGTGGACAGGAAAGGCTGTGCAGAGGATTTAGCAGGCAGCAGACAGGTGCATAAGGAGTGGAGAGTGTTCCGTGGTCAATACAGGCGACTCTAAAAGAAAGAGACACAATTCAATTAGTAAATATAGACATCATCATTAAATAAATGATAAAACATCATACTCTTTGTTTAGTCCTTTTGGAGAGAGTGTCTCCAGAGTGTGTATCCAAAATGATTCGCGTTTCTTTAATAGTAGGATGCGGTCTCCACCGCGTCTGAGTGGGGGTATATGGTCAATTACCTGGAATCTTAGTTGTGAAATTGTGTGGCCTTTCGTATGGAAGTGTTGGGGAATGGGAAGCAATAAGTTCTTGCAGCGAATTGTCGACTTATGCTTTGATATTCTCTCTCTTATAGGTAATGTTGTTTCACCTATATAGAGTAATCCGCATGGGCATTTTATTAAATATACGACAAAAGGTGTGTCGCAAGTATAGAAACCTTTTATGGGATATGATTTGCCCTTTTGCGGATGATAGAAAGAATCTCCCCTCAAGATGTTGCTACACTGAGCGCAGTGTAGGCACGGAAAAGTTCCCATTTTGGGTTGTGAAAGGAAAAGTTGTTTTTTAGGTGATTTAGGACCAATGTCCGCACGTATTAATTTGTCTTTTAAGTTCGATGGTCTTTTAAAGCACGGTAGGAAGGTTCTTTAAATTCCGGAATATCCGGATAAGCTGTAGATAACAGATGCCAATGGCGTCTAATGGTCTTGTGAAGTAAGAACGCGAAAGGATGGTAAAAGTGTACAAATGGGATACGTTTGTTGTTATTTCTGGTATTGTCGTTTGTGGGGGTCCTTGATTTCTCTAGTAGGGTGGATGGATAGCCTCTCTTAGAAAATTTAGATGACATGTCCTGTAACCGGGTTTCACAAATCGAATCGTCCGTCACGATTCTTCTAACTCTTTGGAATTGTGAGACCGGTATGGATTTTTTGACTGATGGGGGATGGAAACTCGAGTAATGTAATATGCTATTCTTGTCCGTGGGTTTGGTGTATAGGTCGGTTGTGATCTTCCCATGTTGGTCTTTGAGTACCATGGTATCAAGGAAGTTTATGCTGTGAAGATCATGTGTCATTGTAAGGCTGATTCCTGGCCAGGAACTATTCAGAAAGGAAAAAAATTCTTGTAAGGACTCCAATGTGCCACCCCAAAGACAGAAAATATCGTCAATATAACGTTTCCAGATTATAACATTCTGTGTAAAAAGGGGATGTTTGTATATTAAGGTGGATTCAAAATTGGCCATGTACGTGTTAGCGTATGGGGGTGCCACATTGGAGCCCATTGCAGTGCCACGGATCTGTAAATAGAAGGAATCTTGGAACAGAAAGAAGTTATTGTATAGAATTACAGTAAGTAATTCAATTATCAAGTTGACTTGATCAGTCTCCATACCTTGAGTGGTAAGGAGATGATGGACTGAGTTGATTCCCTCAATGTGAGGTATGGAAGTATATAAATCTTTTACGTCCATAGTAACTAGAATGGTATCCACAGGTATTGTGCCTATTGTGTTGATGACTTTTAGAAAATCCCCTGTGTCGAGGAGAAAAGAAGGTGCCTCCTTTGTAAATGGTGTGAGGATTCTCTCCAGAAATTTGGAGATTGGTGAGAGAATCGACTCAGTGGAGGCTACTATGGGTCTCCCGGTGGGTTTTTTAAGTTCTTATGTACTTTTGGTAATGTGTAAAAAACTGGTGTTATGGGATTTTTCTTACGTAGATAGTCACCAGTTTTTGAATCAAGGATCCCAAGATTGGAGTATTTCAGTATAATTTCCTCTATTTTCAACTGAATCGTGGTAGTGGGGTCTCTAGGAAGAATGTTGTAGACTGTGGTATCGGTCAGCTGTCTATTTATTTCTGTAATATATTGGGTCTTATCCATAATTACTAGGGCCCCGCCCTTATCCGCTGGTTTTATGATGAGTGATGTGTCCTCTTGAAGGGATCTCAAAGCCTGTGATTCAACTATGGTCAAATTTGGAGGATAAAATAATTTACCCTGTTCGAGATCTTTCCGTAGTGTTTGGAAAGAAGTGTGTACAAAATCAATGAAGGTTTCCACAGCGTGAGAGCCATGTGGTGGACGATATAAACTCTTATTTCGGAGTCCTAGACTAGAGATAGACAAACTATTGTGTGATGTCTCAGGTATATTGGTTCCTACTGGAGAGTTGGAGAAATGAACCTTCAATCTCAAGGAGCGAAAAAATCGCTGGAGGTCCATATCCAAGTCAAATGTCTTATACTTGTATGCTGGACAAAAAGAAAGTCCTTTTTGTAGGACCTGGTATTCAGCAATACCCAAGGTCTTAGATGAAATATTGATCACTAGTGACTCAGTACCTGAGAGCGTGTTATCCGCGTCTGCTCCATGTTGTTTCTGCCGTCCGTGGCCCGTCTGGTCTTCTTTTGGGGAACCGGCGTCTTTGCCCTAAAAAAGGAACTGAAGGTGGGTTGAAGGAGCTGCGTTCTTGTTCTGACCCAGATGTTGAGTAGTCCGTAGAGGATCTTTGGCCGCGTGATTGTTGTCTTCTGGAGGAGGAGTTGTCCTGCCATCTGTACACTCTATTGTTTTCGTAGTCGGCTGCGTCTCTCAAGAATTTGTTGCGTTTGCGGCTCTCAGTGTCTCTGGTGTGTTGTTCGATTCTTCCTTGGATTTGACCCCGAAGTGTCTGTAATTCTTCCGTGGACCCGGTAGTAGATAATTGTGTCTCTATGTTCTGGATGCTGGCGTTGTTATTGTCGATAGCTTTGTGCAGATGCTCTAGGGTGAGTGTTATTAAATCAAAAGAACACTTGTTTAATATCTGTTCAAAGCGGGAGCAGAAATCTGGTGAATCGTGAAATAATGTGGGGCGAAGAGGGACACGGAGGCCTCTCGGTATTCTTTTAACCCGAAGGTATTCTGAAAGAGTTGCGCTATGTAACCGCAAATTGACCTGGTGCCTGAGTGCCCGTTCTAAATCGCGTCCGCGTGTTTCGCGGGGAGGTGCTCTCAGAAAATCACTTGAAAATCTAGATTGTGCCAAAATTGCAGTAGATTCTTCAGAATTGTAGGAAAAGGTGGCAGAAGACATAACCACTGATAGCGTGCTACACGTATGGGAAATGCAATATTATATATCTGTGTGCACTGCTATCTAAAGAGGTGCCAAAGTAGGTTCCCAAACAGAATACCTTCGGGTTAAAAGAATACCGAGAGGCCTCCGTGTCCCTCTTCGCCCCACATTATTTCACGATTCACCAGATTTCTGCTCCCGCTTTGAACAGATATTAAACAAGTGTTCTTTTGATTTAATAACACTCACCCTAGAGCATCTGCACAAAGCTATCGACAATAACAACGCCAGCATCCAGAACATAGAGACACAATTATCTACTACCGGGTCCACGGAAGAATTACAGACACTTCGGGGTCAAATCCAAGGAAGAATCGAACAACACACCAGAGACACTGAGAGCCGCAAACGCAACAAATTCTTGAGAGACGCAGCCGACTACGAAAACAATAGAGTGTACAGATGGCAGGACAACTCCTCCTCCAGAAGACAACAATCACGCGGCCAAAGATCCTCTACGGACTACTCAACATCTGGGTCAGAACAAGAACGCAGCTCCTTCAACCCACCTTCAGTTCCTTTTTTAGGGCAAAGACGCCGGTTCCCCAAAAGAAGACCAGACGGGGCCACGGACGGCAGAAACAACATGGAGCAGACGCGGATAACACGCTCTCAGGTACTGAGTCACTAGTGATCAATATTTCATCTAAGACCTTGGGTATTGCTGAATACCAGGTCCTACAAAAAGGACTTTCTTTTTGTCCAGCATACAAGTATAAGACATTTGACTTGGATATGGACCTCCAGCGATTTTTTCGCTCCTTGAGATTGAAGGTTCATTTCTCCAACTCTCCAGTAGGAACCAATATACCTGAGACATCACACAATAGTTTGTCTATCTCTAGTCTAGGACTCCGAAATAAGAGTTTATATCGTCCACCACATGGCTCTCACGCTGTGGAAACCTTCATTGATTTTGTACACACTTCTTTCCAAACACTACGGAAAGATCTCGAACAGGGTAAATTATTTTATCCTCCAAATTTGACCATAGTTGAATCACAGGCTTTGAGATCCCTTCAAGAGGACACATCACTCATCATAAAACCAGCGGATAAGGGCGGGGCCCTAGTAATTATGGATAAGACCCAATATATTACAGAAATAAATAGACAGCTGACCGATACCACAGTCTACAACATTCTTCCTAGAGACCCCACTACCACGATTCAGTTGAAAATAGAGGAAATTATACTGAAATACTCCAATCTTGGGATCCTTGATTCAAAAACTGGTGACTATCTACGTAAGAAAAATCCCATAACACCAGTTTTTTACACATTACCAAAAGTACATAAGAACTTAAAAAACCCACCGGGGAGACCCATAGTAGCCTCCACTGAGTCGATTCTCTCACCAATCTCCAAATTTCTGGAGAGAATCCTCACACCATTTACAAAGGAGGCACCTTCTTTTCTCCTCGACACAGGGGATTTTCTAAAAGTCATCAACACAATAGGCACAATACCTGTGGATACCATTCTAGTTACTATGGACGTAAAAGATTTATATACTTCCATACCTCACATTGAGGGAATCAACTCAGTCCATCATCTCCTTACCACTCAAGGTATGGAGACTGATCAAGTCAACTTGATAATTGAATTACTTACTGTAATTCTATACAATAACTTCTTTCTGTTCCAAGATTCCTTCTATTTACAGATCCGTGGCACTGCAATGGGCTCCAATGTGGCACCCCCATACGCTAACACGTACATGGCCAATTTTGAATCCACCTTAATATACAAACATCCCCTTTTTACACAGAATGTTATAATCTGGAAACGTTATATTGACGATATTTTCTGTCTTTGGGGTGGCACATTGGAGTCCTTACAAGAATTTTTTTCCTTTCTGAATAGTTCCTGGCCAGGAATCAGCCTTACAATGACACATGATCTTCACAGCATAAACTTCCTTGATACCATGGTACTCAAAGACCAACATGGGAAGATCACAACCGACCTATACACCAAACCCACGGACAAGAATAGCATATTACATTACTCGAGTTTCCATCCCCCATCAGTCAAAAAATCCATACCGGTCTCACAATTCCAAAGAGTTAGAAGAATCGTGACGGACGATTCGATTTGTGAAACCCGGTTACAGGACATGTCATCTAAATTTTCTAAGAGAGGCTATCCATCCACCCTACTAGAGAAATCAAGGACCCCCACAAACGACAATACCAGAAATAACAACAAACGTATCCCATTTGTACACTTTTACCATCCTTTCGCGTTCTTACTTCACAAGACCATTAGACGCCATTGGCATCTGTTATCTACAGCTTATCCGGATATTCCGGAATTTAAAGAACCGTTCCTACCGTGCTTTAAAAGACCATCGAACTTAAAAGACAAATTAATACGTGCGGACATTGGTCCTAAATCACATAAAAAACAACTTTTCCTTTCACAACCCAAAATGGGAACTTTTCCGTGCCTACACTGCGCTCAGTGTAGCAACATCTTGAGGGGAGATTCTTTCTATCATCCGCAAAAGGGCAAATCATATCCCATAAAAGGTTTCTATACTTGCGACACACCTTTTGTCGTATATTTAATAAAATGCCCATGCGGATTACTCTATATAGGTGAAACAACATTACCTATAAGAGAGAGAATATCAAAGCATAAGTCGACAATTCGCTGCAAGAACTTATTGCTTCCCATTCCCCAACACTTCCATACGAAAGGCCACACAATTTCACAACTAAGATTCCAGGTAATTGACCATATACCCCCACTCAGACGCGGTGGAGACCGCATCCTACTATTAAAGAAACGCGAATCATTTTGGATACACACTCTGGAGACACTCTCTCCAAAAGGACTAAACAAAGAGTATGATGTTTTATCATTTATTTAATGATGATGTCTATATTTACTAATTGAATTGTGTCTCTTTCTTTTAGAGTCTCCTGTATTGACCACGGAACACTCTCCACTCCTTATGCACCTGTCTGCTGCCTGCTAAATCCTCTGCACAGCCTTTCCTGTCCACACATAATGAGTTAAATCTTGTAAGTTCCTCACCAGCACGTAAACACTGCCTAGACATCATCAGACATGCGCGGCACTGACCGCACCTCCACAGTCGTCACTATGGTAATATGCAAACCGAAGCACATACGTCACTTCCGGTATACGTCACGTCCACAGAACACACGTAGATAAACCCGGAAGTACCGGCATATTGCCACAGCACGCGAGCATACAGGAGGGTTACCGCCACCTCACAACCCCTAAGTCCAGCGGTGGATACCGCGACATACCTATACACGGGGTAAGCATCTTAGACTCATTTTAGACCCTCTCTGGCTCACACCAGATGTTCATTATTGTGAATGACGATTTATATGTGCATATCCCTCCTAGGCTGAAGTTAAAACCCGATTCCAGGACACTTTCTATAGTGCAACAGGGTAATGAGATTCACAACATTTCCTCTCTTTTCTATATGCAGACATGCATTTATAGTGCATTCATAACATCAGTGATATAATTCCTTTAGACAGATAAGACTATTTGCTGCACCGGATGGTTTCAGCATATGGGGTAATTTACCAACCACTTTGTCTCACGGACACAAATGGTAGATATCTATTATATCACGGATATGTTCTTCTTTTCTTCTGGTCACTACAAGGTTTATACCCACTAATCGTATCTAATTATAAATGACCTCACCTTCATTTTGATATACGGTATGTTCATCTTATTCCACACAAAACTTGTAACATGCTTGTACCAAAATTGCTTCTTCTTATCATATATAATAACCGTATGATCCAATGTTACCATGTATATATTTATTTACAGTGTAATATGTATGAAATTTTCTTTTTAAATTTTCTTTATTCGTTTCTTGTACAGCAACTGATGAAGGTCTTACATGACCGAAACGTTTTGTTTTCACACCGCTGTCCATAATAAATTCTACACAATTAAGCATATTTAAGTTGAGTGCCGAGTTTATCTATACATTACCACGGTTTGGGAACCTACTTTGGCACCTCTTTAGATAGCAGTGCACACGGATATATAATATTACATAGTGCCTGGTGTCAGCTGTGATAATCAGCTGACACCCAGCCGCGATCGGCTGCGCTCCCCCCGGGGGGAGCGAGTCCGATCGCACGGGACGTACTATCCCGTCCATGGTCATACGGGCCCAGGTATCATGGACGGGATAGTACGTCTGATGGCAGTAAGGGGTTAATGGCCAGTATGAACATACTTTGTATGCATACTAACTTAAGGTATACTGCGGCTAATTTTTTTCATTATCTACAAGTAGTAAAGCAAGTAGTGGTAGTTGTTGGAATATGTTTGGTGCAACAACTCCATTCCTGTCTATGAGCTTTTAGTTGCTAAATTTATATGCTGTTCATAAAGTTAGAACAAAAAAAAAACTCCTAGAGGCATACACAGGGAGAGCATGTGACTGTATTTCCTGTTTTTTCCTGTGTCTGCGTATGAGAGAAGATGCAGCAGCCTTCTGTAGATGCTGCACAGATGGAGATACACAGATATTTATTCCTGATCTATTAAGCTTGTCATGTATTGTTTCTGATTGCTCCTGAATAAACAAGTTCTGCCATCACACGCTTGGAGAGTATCCGCTGCCAACAGGTTATGGGTCCAGAGTGACACGGAGCCCCAGAGTAACAGAGCGACAGAGAAGCTGTCTACTAGCAGCAATCTTGTCAAGTTCTCCGTGCCAAGCCTCACTAACCAGAAGTACTCGTCCTGGAAATTCAAGGTGAAGATGCTGCTTATAAGAGAAGGTACCTGGAAATATACTCAGGAACAAGTACCTTATTCATTACCAGATGATTGGCTAGAGAAGGATCAGAAAGCACAAAGCACGATCTCCTTCAGTGTAGATGATAACCAGATTGTGCACATATGCAAGTTTGCAACTGCAAAGGAGATGTGGGATGAGTTACAGAAAGTGCATGAAAGATCAAATCTCATGAGAAAGCTGTATCAGTCTAAGCTAAGTGATGGACAGAATATGCAGGACTATATAAGAAACACCCCAGAGATTGTGGAGCATTTCAGAGGTATTGGAGAAGAAATTAAAGATTTTCATGTTGCTGCACTTCTATTAAGTGGTCTTCTAGAAAGTTATGACACAGTTGTTACTGCACTAAATGCAATTCCAAATGATAAGCTGACACTAGAGTATGTTAAAGGCAAACTTGTGGATGAATTCAACAGAAAAATGCAGCATGTAAGCAGCAGTAATGAATCCAGAGCAGAAACAGCATTAAAGACACAGGATTTCACTAAATATAAGAGCAATCTAACAGAAACTCATGAATGTTTTACCTGTAAAAAGCCTGGCCACCTTAAAGCAGACTGCAGAATTTGGAAAGCAAGAATGAGTCAGATTAAAAAGCAGAACAGTCACCAAAGAGTTAAAACAGCTATCAAGAAAGATTCTGCATGTGTTGAAGCTGCATTTAATGCCAGTACAGGCCCATCTGCAAAGCATATATGGTGTATAGATTCTGGTGCAAGCAGCCATATGACAAATAACAAGGATTTCTTCACTGACCTTAATGAAGGCAAGTCAGAAAAGGTTATCTTAGCTAAGGGTCACTATATGACTTCAGAAGGAGTAGGAGATGGCTACCTTTGCTGTCCAGGTTCCTCAGCACAAAGCAGAAAGATCCCAATAAACGAAGGATGTTCTCTATGTTCCCTGCCTTAAAAGCAATCTTCTGTCAGTAAAGAAGCTCATGCAAAAGTGTAATGTAGTTACTTTTAGAGATAACAGCTGCATCATCTCAAAGAAGGGCCACACGCTTGCAGAAGGAAAAATCCAAGATGAACTTTATCAGCTAAAATGCAAAGAAAGAGTGTACAGTGCTAGACAAGATCTACATAAGAACTGTATCCATGTATGGCACAGACGTCTTGGACACAGAGAACCTGAAGCAGTAAGGAAGCTAGCTCAGCTTGCAAATGGTATTGAAATCAACCAGTGTAGTCAAATGATGAAGTGCACTAGCTGTCTTAAAGAGAAAATGTCCAGAAAATCCTTTCCTAAAATAAGCACCACTAGATCTGCACAGCCACTAAATCTGATACTTACAGATGTACGTGGTCCAATGAGTGTTCAAACTCATAGCAAAAAGAGATATTTTCTCACATTTATTGATGACTAGTCCAGATATACAGTCACCTACCTGCTTCACAGTAAGGATGAAGTTCCACAGATACTTGAAGTATATCTTGCTGTAGTGTTTAACAAATTTGGCAGAACGCCAAAAGCCCTGCATGCATATAATGGAATCGAATATACAAGTGGTACGGTGCAAATCATTTTGAAAAAGGATGGAATCGTGTTCCAGACTACCATTCCATGCTACCTGAAAACACCCTGCACCAAGGATCTATCCTCACAGCCTGCCTAACAGCGAAGGTTGGCATGCTAATTGGTACGAGAATGGCGCCCCCGAACCTCGGCGGCTATCCCTAAAGTCTCCTGGATGTCCTTAGATAAGTTAGACAACCAAGCGACCAAACAACAACATATAGAACCAGATGGGGCAGGGGATGCTCTTTGAAGGCTGATAATGAAAAAGATGATCAAATTGGAAAAGGTGAGGAAAAAGTGAACACTATCACAATGATAAAAGTGACATGAGTATGATAGATAAGTATCTCGCTATGCTGTTCCCTGCTTCTGAGAAGCCTGCGTGGCAGTGGGGGTTGGCACCCTACTTGTCAGTGGAATTGGCGCCCCTGCTCCGCAACGGCTGACCCTGTTGAGTCCCGAGATAGACTTCAATACCCAAAAGGGTAGCTTATTGCCATGATATAGAGGCAGGCATAAATATTTGGAACAAATAGAAAACATTAATGATGATAACACATATAAAGTCCCATGATAACAGCAAGCAGAAAGGGTACTTATGGTTTTGTTGTTTCAAAGAACCTCTACGCGTTTCACCATCAACATATCTAACCTCCTGATAATCCAAATGGTGAAACGCGTAGAGGTTCTTTGAAACATCAAAACCATAAGTACCCGTTCTGCTTGCTGTTATCATGGGACTTTATATGTGTTATTATCATTAATATGTTCTATTTGTTCCAAACATTTATGCCTGCCTCTATATCATGGCAATGAGCTACCCTTTTGGGTATTGAAGTTTATATCTAGGGACATCCAGGAGACTTTAGGGATAGCCGCCGAGGAGCGGGGGCTCCATTCTCGTACCAATTAGGGTGCCAACCTCTGCTGTTAGTCAGGCTGTGAGAATAGATCCTTGGTGCAGGGTGTTTTCAGGTAGCATGGTTGCTTGCAAGGTGAATGTTTTTAATGTTGAATAAAAGTTATATTTCATTATCATTCAATTATGTAGGGTATTTTCTGTTAGCCAACTTGGTTGTTAACCCCTATTGGTCATTATTTTTTTGTATTCATATTCAGACTACCATTCCATACAACCTAGAACAAAATGGCAATGGAGAGAGAAAGAACTGTACTCTCTGTGAAAGTGGAAGAAGTATGTTGTTTGATGCCAACCTACCTACAATGTATTGTGGAGAAGCCATCATGACAGCTTGCTATCTTCAAAACAGACAGCCAGGTAAAGCCACAAATAAACCTCCATATGAGCTATGGAACTGCGAGAAGCCTAACCTGAAGCACCTCAGGATATTTGGAAGCAAAACGTTTGTGTATATTCCCAAAGAAAAATGTTCCAAGTGGGAATCACACGCAAAGCAAGTGGGCTGTAGCGAAACTCAAAAGGGATACAGAATCCTGCACCCAAAGACCAACACAGTAACAATCAGCAGAGAAGTAGTGATGGCTGAAAACTCTGTATCGCTTAAATTCCATTAAGTTACACCAGTTATTCAACCTAAGAAGCAAGAACAAGAATCACAATCACCAAACCCAGATACCGAAAAGGAAAACACTGAAGTGTGGATAAGCCCTGAAGCCACCAAGGAAGGCACAGAAGAACCAAGTCAACCTCCAGTCAGGAAATCAGAAAAGCCAAACAAAGGAATCCCAGCTAGACGCCTTTCTTATATGGCCAAAATACTTCCTGAACCAGTGCCACAGTCTTAGCAAGAGATGCAAAAACTGCCTGTTCATGAGAAGCAGAAGTGAATAAATGCAGCTAATGAGGAGATGGAGTCCCTTCATCAACTCCAGAAATGGGAGCTTACTGAGCTACCACAAGGAAAAAGAGCTATTGGATGTAAGTGGGTATTCAAAAACAAATATGACACAGAAGGTAAAGTTCACTGGTTTAATTCAAGATTGGTCGCAAAAGGGTACTGAAGATTAGTGCAAGGATTAAGCACATTGATGTAAAACATCACCACCTACATGACTTAGTGGAACGTGGTGTGCTCGAGTTTGTGCATTGCGAGTCTGACAAGACGATAGCTGATGGTATGACATAGCCATTATCAAGAGTCAAGTTTGTGGACTTCAGAACCGCAATGGGACTAACAAGATAAGTAGTTGTTGTGTGGGGTGTTGAAATATGTTTGGTGCAACAATTCCATTCCTGTCTATGAGTGATTTTTCCTGTGTCTGTGTATCAGAGGAGATGCAGCAGCCTGCTGTAGATGCTGTACAGATGGAGACACAGGAAAGATGTGTATCTTTGTACCGTGTTAGCCAGTAGATAGAAAAATATTTAGAATTGAGAGTCCTCAGTGGTTGATACCTTTTAATGGCTAACTGAAAAGATGGTAGCAAATTGCAAGCTTTCGAGACTACTCAGGTCTCTTCATCAGGCTAGAACCTGATGAAGAGACCTGAGTAGTCTCGAAAGCTTCCAATTTGTTACCATCTTTTCAGTTAGCCATTAAAAGGTATCAACCACTGAGGACTCTCAATTCTAAATATTTTTCAGATGGAGACACAGATGATTTATTCCTGATCTATTAAGCTTGTCATGTATTGTTCCGGATTGTTCCTGAATAAACAAGTTCTGCTGTCACACGCTTGGAGAGTATCGTGAGTAATCCTCTACCAACAATAGTAAACTTAGATCTGTTATTATATGTGTGCAGTACGCTTGGATCTGTTACTGCCTCTTTAGGTTAAAGGGGTTTTCTGGGTTCTATAGACAAATTTCTGTGTCCCTCTTTCGCTGCAGATTGCTGAATCACAATATCGTGCTGTACACACACAGTCATGATTCCCCTCTATTCCCAGCGTAAGTAGGCAGTCTCCTGATCACAGGTATGTGAATTTCATAGTTGTGGTCCTGTGCCGACTAGAGTCTCAGCTGCTTCTCTCAGTAAAAAATTGAAAGATGCAGATGAAAATCTAGTTGGCATTCTACTGCAATTGTGAAAATCACATACCTAGGAACATTAGACCGCCCGCTGGGAATATGTGGGAATCGTGACAGTGTATGAATCATTGGCAATGTTTCTGAAAAAACCCTTACGGTTCTGTGCACGCAACATCTGGTCAGCCATTTTTTTCTACGCAAAGACACTTCAGGAAAATGCCAGCACTCATTTTCCTAAAACAGTTTCACTTGTGGCCCCATCACTGGAGTCTTTTCTCTTTATTTTACACAATAGTGGGGAGTGATTTTAGCAAAAAATGAACATGTCACTTATGTTAACTAGTGATGGGCGAGCACTAAAATGCTCACGTGCTCATTGCTCAGGTCGAGCATATTGGAATGCTCGGGTGCTCGACCCGAGTAGCGAGTCCAATGTAAGTCTATGGGAAATGAGCATTTTTGCTGCGAGACCCCCCAGGGGTCTTCTTAGGGTCTAAAAAATGGTGGAAATCTATGGGAACAGTGCTCAAATGACATGGGAACATCATGCGGAAGACCCCTGGAAGCATTTCTGACAACCAGATCACTGCTGTGAGCAATGTTGTCAGAGTCTTACGCCACTTTTACAGGCGCACAATAAAACATGCAAAAACTAAACCAAAATGCATTTTCATTGGAAATATGTTAAGGAACATCCTTTCCAGGATAATAATTTGTATGTAAGGCAAAATTAATAACTCAAAAGAAAAATGTTCCTCCACCTAGGCTATGTTCACACGTAGCATTTTGATGCATTTTTCAACTTTAGCATTGCTTTCAACCAAGACAAATGCATTCACTGGGAATTGTCACTTTAACATTTTACAACCTTATCTGGCCATGTGGTGTGTGACACATCATCTGACACATCCTGTTTCATTTATGAAGGAAATTCTGAAAGTCACAAAGCCTATTTTTATAGGGCCATCAGGCGGCCTTTACTATTCTTAAAGGGCCAACCGTCGGCCCTCATTATTCTTAGAGAGCTATCAGCCAGGTATGCTTTGTTGTTCCCATTATTAAACAGTAGATGTCCTATACTGTTGTTGCATATGCAGTGAGTGGCCGGGCTACCCAAAATTTGGACGCACCCCAATAACCCATTTGAACAGACGTCCTGGATGTCCACATCAAACCAAATTTCCCATTATTGTGAATTTCGTACTCCCATACTGTTTGCCCACGAAGTGAATGCAAGGCCTGCCCTGGCCCAAAGTTACACTCACCCCTATGACCCATTTCAACAAGCATCCTGGAAATCCACATGAAACCAAAGTTCCCATTATTAAGGATTTGGTACTCCTGTACTGATTGCCCATGAATTGAATGCAAGACCTGCCCTGGCCCAAAGTTACACGCACCCCAATAACCCATTTCAACAGACGTCCTGGATGTCCATATGAAACCAAAGTTCCCATTATTATGAATTTGGTACCAGGGCTGTGGAGTCGGTAAGCCAAAACTCCCACTCTAACTCTGACTCCAAGACTCCGACTCCCTTATACTAGGGTTGTGGAGTCGGTAAGCCAAACCTCCGACTCCAACTCCTCAATTTCCATGACTCTGACTCCAACCGTGGGCCCTCATTATTCTTAGAGAGCTATCAGCCAGGTATGCTTTGTTGTTCCCATTATTAAACAGTAGATCTCCTATACTGTTGTTGCATATGCAGTGAGTGGCAGGGCTACCCAAAATTTGGACGCACCCCAATAACCCATTTGAACAGACATCCTGGATGTCCACATGAAACCAAAGTACCCATTATTATGAATTTGGTACTCCGATACTGATTGCCCATGAATTGCATGCGAGGCCTGCCCTGGCCCAAAGTTACACACACCCCAATAACCCATTTCAATAGACGTTCTGGATGTCCACATGAAACCAAAGTTCCCATTATTATGAATTTTGGTACTTCCATACTGTTTGCCCATGAAGTGAATACAAGACCTGCTCTGGCCCAAAGTTACACGCGCCCCAATAACCCATTTCAACAGACATCCTGGATGTCCACATGAAACCAAAATTCCAATTATTATGAATTTGGTACTCCCTTACTGTTTGCCCATGAAGTGAATGCAAGGCCTGCCCTGGTCCAAAGTTACACGCACCTCAATAGCCCATTTCAACAGACATCCTGGATGTCCACATGAAACCAAAGTTCCTATTATTATGAATTTGGTACCAGGGCTGTGGAGTCGGTAAGCCAAAACTCTGACTCCAACTCAGACTCTGACTCCTCAATTTCCATGACTCCGACTCCAACTCAGACTCCACGACTCCGACTTCAACTCCCTACCAGGGCTGTGGAGTCGGTAAGCCAAACCTCATACTCCTCAATTTCTATGACACTAACTCCAACTCCGACTCCACCAAAATGGGCTCAGACTCCGACTCCACGACTCCAACTCCACAGCCCGGTTTGGTACTCATATATTGTTTGCCCATGAAGTGAATGCAAGACCTGCCCTGGCCCAAAGTTACATGCACCCAATAACCCATTTCAACAGACATCCAGGATGTCCACATTAAACCAAAATTCCCATTATTGTGAATTTGGTACTCCCATACTGTTTGCCCATGAAGTGAATGCAAGGCCTGCCGTGGCCCAAAGTTACACTCGCCCCTATAACCCATTTCAACAGGCGTCCTGGATGTCCACATGAAACCAAAGTTCCCATTATTAAGGATTTGGTACTCCTGTACTGATTGCCCATGAATTGAATGCAAGACCTGCCCTGGCCCAAAGTTACACACACCCCAATAACCCATTTCAACAGACGTCCTGGATGTCCACATGAAACCAAAGTTCCCATTATTATGAATTTGGTACCAGGGCTGTGGAGTCGGTAAGCCAAAACTCCCACTCTAACTCCGACTCCAAGACTCAGACTCCGACTCCCTTGTACTAGGGCTGTGGAGTCGGTAAGCCAAACCTCCGACTCTGACTCCAACTCCTCAATTTCCATGACTCTGACTCCAACTCCGACTCCGACTCCACCAAAATGGGCTCCGACTCTGACTCCACGACTCCAGCTCCACAGCCCTGTTTGGTACTCCCATACTATTTGCCCATGAAGTGAATGCAAGACCTGCCCTGGCCCAAAGTAACACGCACCCCAATAACCCATTTCAACAGATGTCCTGGATGTCCACATGAAACCCAAATTCTCATTATTATGAATTTGTTACTCCCATACTGTTTTCCCATGAAATGAATGCAAGGCCTGCTCCAAATATGGACACACCCCAATAACCCACTTGAACAGACGTCCTCAGATGTCCTGGATGTCCACATGAAACCAAAGTTCCCATTATTATGAATTTGGTACTCCCATACTGTTTTCCCATGAAGTGAATGCAAGGCCTTCCCTGGCCACAATTTATACGCACACCCAATAACCCATTTCAACAGACGTCCTGGATGTCCATATGAAACCAAAGTTCCCATTATTATGAATTTGGTACTCCTATACTGTATGCCCATGAAGTGAATGCAATGCATGCTTCAAATTTGGAGGCACCCCAATAACCCATTTGAACAGATGACCTCAGACGTCCTGAATGTCCACATGAAACTAAAGTTTCCATTATTATGAATTTGGTACTCCCATACTGTTTCACATGAAGTGAATGCAAGGCCTGCCCTTGCCCAAAGTTATACGCAGCCCAATAACCTATTTCAACAGACGTCCTGGATGTCCACATGATACCAAAGTTACCATTATTATGAATTTGGTGCTCCCAAACTGTTTTCCCATGAAGTGAATGCAAGGCCTGCCCTGGCCCAAAGTTACACTCACCCCAATAACCCATTTCAACAGACATCCTGGATGTCCACATGAAACCAAAGTTTCCATTATTATGAATTTTGTACTCCCATACTGTTTGCCCATGAAGTGAATGCAAGGCCTACCCTGGCCCAAACTTAGACGCACCCCAATAACCCATTTCAATAGACCTCCTGGATGTCCACATGAAACCAAAGTTCCCATTATTATGAATTTGGTACTCCCATACTGTTTGCCTATGCAGTGAATTGCAGTTTTGAGCCTGAAGAACCTACATTGGAGAATGTCAGTGTTGAGGATGAAGGAGGACCAGCAGTGGAGAATTGCAGTGTCGACGCTGAAGAACCTGCATTGGTGAATTGCAGTGGTGAGCCTGAAGGACCTGCAGTGGACAATTGCAGTGTTGAGGCCTAATTTCGCAGTAGTGGAGCATTGCAGTGTTGAGGAAGAACACCCGGCAGTGGAGCATTTCAGTGTTGAGGCTGAAGACCAGGCAGTGGAGCATTGCAGTATTGATTTATTCCAAAAGAAAGGAGAAAATCAATACCCTAAACTATGTATATTAATTTAAGTAGACAGTATAAAATCTAAGACCAAAAAAGACTACTTAAAAAGAAAAAACTCTTAGAGTAATTACAATTGTAAATATATTCAATTTTATTCAATTACACATAGACACTAACAAAAACAAGAAAATTTAAAAAGACATACAATAAAAAGACATAATAAAAACCTGGGGGATGCAAGTCAACACACACAGCAGAGAATGTAAAGGATTATGATCCCAAAAGTATGAAGTATCAAGCGCCAAACATGCAGGGCAGGGACCCAAGCTCCCGCCGAGCAACCACTGAAAGGCGAGCACCGAGAATTACCGAGCATGCTCGATCATCACTAATGTTAACCTACTCACAGTTTCCAAACCCTGAAGCGGTTAAAAGAGGTAACAAAACACTAATAATGTGCACAGCAATGTCGTTTATACATTGCAGTGCAGTATGTTTATTTTATGTGGTGTTTTTGCGGCTCTTTTTTGGCGGAATCCACCTGGATAACATGTAACCTTAAGCTCGGTTTTTATACCATATCTGTACCAGTAGGTTTTGGTCTTTCAGTGCTTCTATGTATGTAGCCCACTCAATGGTGAATTTCATACTGTAAACACTATAAGGATGGGCCGCTGTTCATGGGCCACTGCTAGCCAGGCCCTGACTGAGGGTATCCCCTTTTTCTTGGTTTTTCGTGTAATACATTCAATTCTGCGGCCAGGTTACTATTATCACTGCAATTTTATTTAATGCATATAAATTCTCTCAGCGGTATGGATTTAATTGTGTGTTTAGGGTGACTACTATGAGCATGGAGGATGATGTTGCCTAAGATAGGTTTAGAAAAAGTGGAGGTGTGAATGGTGTCGCATGGGATACCTCAGTTGTAAATCTAAAAAAGATACGTCAGAGGGGTGTGCAAAATGGGTGAAGCATAAGTTGCAGTGGTTATTGTTGATGTATTGAATGATTTCTGGTATGGCAAACACATTGCCCCTCAAGATGAAGAGGAGGTCATCGATGTGTCTGCCTTACCAGAATAGGTGGTAACTAAAAGTATTATCCTGACAATAAAGATAACATTCATCCCAGTAAAACGTTACCAGATTTGCCAAAGATGGAAAGTGTTTGGCCCCCATGTGTATAAATATGTGATTCTTCAGATTTCGTATTAGTCTAGCCTGATGAAGAGACCTGAGTAGTCTCGAAAGCTTGCAATTTGTTACCATCTTTTCAGTTAGCCATTAAAAGGTATCAACCACTGAGGACTCTCAATTCTAAATATTTTTCTGGCCCCCATGGAAACACCACTTTGCTGCAAAAAAAATTCCTGTTCGAATAAAAAAAAATATGAGTCATCAGAAATTGGGTAACATGAATAACAAATAAGCATAGATCTAAAGAATAGATACTGTATTTATTTATTATTATTATTATTATTATATATTTATATAGCGCCATTTATTCCATGGCGCTTTACATATGAAAAGGGGAAAAATATAGACAGATACAATAAACATGTGCTAGACAAGGGACGCATAAGTACAGAAGGAGAGAGGACCCTGCCCGCGAGGGCTCACAGTCTACAGGGATGGGTGAGAATACACTAGGAGAGGGTAGAGCTGGTTGTGCGATGGTTCAGTACACTGAGGATCATTGCAGGTTGTAGGCTTGTCGGAACAGGTGGGTCTTCAGGTTTATCTTGAAGGTCTCCGTTGTTGGTAGAGAGGTGAAATTCTAGAGCACGGATAGCAACATCATGAGGGATCGGCGTGTATAAAGAGACAACATCACTGCTCATCCAAGAGAAGTCCTCCAACCAGACAAGGTTAGTAAAATGATTAAGAACATCTTTGGAGACCTTTAAAAACCCAGCAATTTCCTTGATAGTGGTTGTAGTAGTGAGTAACCACTCACTCAAATGTTCCCTAATGGATCCAAGGCCTGAGACATTTATGTATTTTGGGAAGAGCATGCAGTATGGGTAAAATCTGATGTTCTATTATTAAATAGTCTCTTTGGTATTTGGTGAAGATTCCCAGGGAAAAACCTCAATAATGATGTTAGTCTCTTTTGTCACTTCAAAAAATGTAAGAGAGGCTGCAGACTCAAATATATCAAACATAACAGCAATGATCACCCGCCGCAAGAAAAAACAACAAGTCTGAATGACCGGAAAATTGTTTTAAATTTGTCTCAGCATATGCACAAACAAAATCAAATGGAGGTTCTGTCTTATGGTCTCAATTTTGCACCCGAAAAAAGAATTGATTTGTTTGGAACATTGCTTGACAAACATATTTGTCATAAATGTTACCATAAAAAACATTTTTTGTACAAGATCATTAATTTTTAAATCAGATATCATTGCAAATGATAATGAATATGGTGGTCTTAATTTTGCTGAACAGATGTCGCGTTATAACAGTTCTCAGGATCGCTCTAGCAACCAAGCTTCTAATTTCACAACTGAAAACCCTTTTTTTACCCCATCAACTTAGGATCTAATTGCATGGACTGATTCCAGGAAAAAAGAGAATTGAGAAAGCTGGATTCAAGCACCAAAACATCCAAAACCCATTCCAACCACTCCCCTTCAAAATCTATAGCATTGCAAGAACTTCAATGCATGACTGACAAAACCATTAACATGTCAGAAAAGGGGGGTGTAGTGATCGTCATGGATTCAAACCAATATAGAACACAATTATGTCCATGATAGATGATGAGTCACAATAAAATCAAACAAATCCTACTGTCAAGTTTCAAGGAGACACTAATCATTATTGGGAAGGCTTTGCTAGGATTACACCAAGCAGAGAGACTATTTACCAGTAGAACATCTGATTTACACATCCCTGCATGCTCTTCCTGAAATGCATAAGATAAGCAATCCACTACTATGTAGTGTACTGCCGATATCCTAAATCGGATGGATTGGATCGGTCGAACTCAAAAGTATCGGTATCGCCGATCCGATCGGAAACCAATGCAGTCAATGGACAAAATACGGCCCTTAAAAACTCTTTTTTCCTTTAAAGCTAGATATACACACATGAGAATACATTTCTATAATGTCATTGTGACATATATATACATTATTTATTAGTTCTACTTTCTAGTAAATAGCTCTGATTAAATTGCCTGTAATGCCGCTTTTGGTGAATCAGTACACCGACATGGACTGACACATGGTTTACATAGAGTAACCATGTTTTCTGTAGTTTGATATATGGTTCACAAACAATACTGATGTATGTGCAAAATTTCACCATGTAGGGTTAATTAAGGAAATTCATTGTAAAAAAACACTTTATTGACTACGAATTTACACCTTAATTACCCTACATGTGTCAAATTTTGACACACATGCACTCATGTAATTGTTAGTGAAAACATTATATCATACTACATGAAAAGACATGTTAACTCTATGTAACATGTGTCCATTTTCATGTCGGTTTGTATTTTCAAGCCGCAATTGATTAGGCTATTATACTATGTAGAAGTGAAACTATAAATATAAATATATATATATATATATTATATATATATGTGTCACAAATTCAATGACATATATATATATATATATATATATATATATATATATATGAGGTGTAAAATTGTTGAAAAAAATTGCGTGGGCTCCCGCCCTATTTTCTCAACCAGACAGACAAAGCCAGCGAGTGAGGGCAGATAATAATAGCCCAGAGAGGGACCATTATTTTTGGCCCCCCTCTGGCTACTAACATCTGACCCCAGACACC
The DNA here is from genome assembly GCA_033576555.1 of Oophaga sylvatica. Lineage (NCBI taxonomy): Eukaryota > Metazoa > Chordata > Amphibia > Anura > Dendrobatidae > Oophaga > Oophaga sylvatica. The sequence continues at coordinate 161,224,216 of JARQOD010000009.1, forward strand.
CCAGAAAAGGCAAATCTATAATTAGATTCGCCCTTTCTGGCACTTTGCCCGTCTATTCCCATTGCCCTGTAGCGGTGGCGAATGGGTTAATAAGGGGTTAAAGCCACCTTGCTATTGAAAGGTGACTTTAAGCCAGGTTAATAATTGAGAGCTGTAAATTAGACAACTATCAATTATTATTCTATTGTACGAAATAAAAATAAAACACACACACTTTAATTAAAAATAATTTTAATGAAATAAACACACAGTTTTTGACCATATTTTATTTTACTGCCATTCCTTGCGAAGCCCTTGTTCACCTGTAATAAAAATAAAATAATAAAGCAACATTATTCTTACCTATCCGATGTTCAGTCAGGTCCCCCGATGTAATCCTTCTGAAAGGGTTAATGTTTACTGCAGAGACCGCAGCTAATGCTGACAGTCTCACAGTAAACCCCCGACTGAATCATCTCCTCTCCTGGCTGACAGGAGAGGAAGTGGTTAGCTTAATTGATTGCTTCCCACTTTCACTTCAGGTCAGCCAGGGACACCCACAGAATCAGAGGGAATCCCGGCTGACCTGAAGTGAACTGATTAACAAAAATAGGGGATCCCCTCTAAAAAAAAAATGGCGTGTGGTCCCCCCTATTTTTGTTAACCAGCCTGATAAAGCAGACTACTGAGGCCTGTTTTTTCAGGCTGTTAAGGAGCCAATATCCATGGACCTTGCCAGCCTGATAATACCAGGCCACAGCAGTCTGCTTATCTTGGCTGGTTAACAAAAATAGGGGATCCCCTCGAAAAAAAATGGCGTGGGGTCCCCCCTATTTTTGTTAATCAGCCAGATGAAGCAGACTGCTGAGGCCTGGTTTTTCAGGCTGGTAAGGATCCAATATCCATGGACCTTGCCAGCCTGATAATACCAGGCCACAGCAGTCTGCTTAGCTTGGCTGGTTAACAAAAATAGGGGATCCCCTCGAAAAAAAATGGCGTGGGGATCCCCTATTTTTGTTAACCAGCCAAGTAAAATGCATACTGCTGCGGCCTGGTATTAAAAGACTGTCAAGGTCCTTGGATTTTGGCCCTCAACAGCCTAAAAATACCAGGCTGCAGCAGCCCCACAAATGGCGCATCCAAAGATGCGCCAATTGTGGCACTTTACCTGGCTCTTCTCACTTGCCCTGTAGCGGTGGCAAGCGGGGTAATAAGGGGTTAATGTCACCTTTGATTGATCGGTGACAATAAGCCCGGTTAATAATGGAGAGGCGTCAATAAGACACCGATCCATTATTAATCATAGTTTGAAAATTTAAAAAAAAAACACAGCCAGAAAAAAGTCTTTTAATGAAATAAAACACCACACAGTTTTCATTAATTTTATTTCACTCTCATTCCTGCGACTCCATCGTTCTCCTGTAAAAAAACAAAAATAACAAACCAACACAAATACTCCCTGTCCGACGCAGTCCAAAATCACGAGTGTCGCACGACGAGTCCAGCTCTGCTACATCTGGATGATAGGCTGAGCCTGACATCCACATGGAGCAGAGCTGCTTACCGTTACGGCTTCCCCGGCGGTGACATCATCCGGACTGGTTTACGGCCAGCTGTCGCGAGAATACAGCTGGCAGAGATTACCCAGTACCCGGCAGTCACTGCAGTTATCGCGAGATTCTGCACGTGACCGCCAGGGACAGGGTAATGGCGGCCATCCAGGAGGACGTGACCACCGGAGAAGGGGATCTTCTGCCAGGTAAGTGCTGACTCTGCTGAGTCCTGACACCTGACAGACCCGACTGACACTGACATTGACAGTTTCGGAAAGTTCCTGTGTCACGTACTTCGTTCTGTGACACAGGAACTCCCATAGACTTTGACGGAAAACTCCGATTCCGGTATCCGATATGACAAAAATATCGGAACTCAGAATCGGAATTCCGATACAGCAAATATCGGCCGATACCCGATATTTGCAGTATCGGAATGCTCAACACTATCCACTACCAATGAGACCCATTGTCCCAGGCATTGGATCCATTCCTGAAATTCATGTCACTGGACAATACAAAGGTGACATCAACCCCACAAATATAAGCCCCACTTGCCACTGCTACAGGGCAAGTGGGAAGAGCCGGGCAAAGTGCCAGAATTGGCGCATCTAATAGATGCAATTTTTAGGCAGGGGGTCAATATTCATGGCCCCTTAGCAGTCTGAGAATACCAGCATCCAGCTGTCTGCTTATACAAGGCTGGTTGTCAAAAATGGGAGGCATCCCTAGCCTTTTTTTTTTAATTATTTATTTAAATAATTTAAAAAACAGCATAGGAACTCCTCTATTCTTGATAACCAGCCTTGTTGAAGCTGACAGCTGAGGGTTGCAGCCAGCAGCTGTCAGTTTTGCTTGCCTGGGTATCAAAAAACAGGGGAGCCCATGCTGCTTTTTTTATTATTATTTATTTTTTTATTTATCTATTTATAGCACAGGCGGCGGCTGATGAATACTCCCATCAGCTGTCTCCTGCTGTGACTTTTATTAGCAGGAGCAGATGTAGGCTGATGGGAGTAGTCCCATCAGCTGCTGCCTGTTCTCACTGTTATCACTTAACTATAACTCTGATCATTCTCCCCTTCTCACGCTGATCACCGGCAGAGCAGGGAGAATGATGAGAGCGGTCTTCAGCACCTGGCACTGGGCAACAGCGCTTTAACTTTACCGCTGCTTCCCAAGCACGTGTGGTACTGATGCAGCATACGGTTGCCACACGTATGCCGCAAGTAGTACACACACGTACACAAAGACATCTATGTTACTGTTTTTTCTGGTACTTGAAATATCAGAACTTCTGAAATAGGCCTTAGCCAGAGTCAGCAAGTAGGTGCAGGGGAAACTATGGCCTCCTGTGGCTGGTGATGATTAGTACTGCAGGTAATAATATTAATTCTACATTACTGACAAATTAGAACAGCAGATGCAAATGACATGCAAATGGTTAATGCTAGGTGATGGTCAGTGGCACATTCCCCATCATCTCACATATTTAACCCCTCAGATGCCATTGTCAATAGTGACAGTGACATCAATCGGCTCCCTCTCTGCTTGTTTGGCACAATGCTGTTGTGATCACATTATGCCAATGGTATCCATGGTGACCCCGGGCCCAAAGATGGTGGCGGGGTCACCCAGGTGCAGTGGGCTGCAATCTCCTGCTCAGAGTAGAAGTTGACACGCCTACTGCCTGTGTGCAAGAAACTGATCTAATACCCTGCAACGAAAAAGCATTGCAGAGTATAAGATCAGTGATCAGAGCAAGTTGATGTCCCATCCTGGGACAAGGTAAAAATAAAGTTTTAAAAAATTGTAAAACTATTTAAAAAACAAATAACAAAATAAAGAACAAAAAAACTGACAAAAAATATACCAATGAATACATTTATGTAAAATAAATATAAACAAATAAAGTACACATATTTGGTATCTATGGGTCCAAAACGATGCGATCTTTAAAACTTTAAGACCAGTTAACCCCTTCAGTGAACACAGTACAAAAAAAATATGACAAAAAACAATGCGATTGCATAATACAGTTGAACAAAAAGTGTAATAAAATGTAATTAAAAAGTCAAATGTAAATAAAAATGGTATACCTGACAACATCATCTTTTCCCACAAAAACAAGCTGCCATCCAGCTACATAAGCAGAAAATTAAAAAAAGCTATAGCTCTCTGAATATAGCGATACAAAAATGGTTCTCTCTAAAAGAAAGTTTTTTTATGTAAAAGTAGCAAAGCATAAAAAAGTACACATATTTGGTATCTTCAGGCCACAACAACATAATCTATAAAACTGTCACAACAATTAACCCCTTCAGTGAACAGCATAAAAAAGTGGCAGAAACTATGCATTTTCATCATACAGCCTAACAAAAAGTGGCATAACACATGATCAAAAAGACAAATGTAGATAAAAATGGTATCAATGAAAACAAGCTGCTAAACAGCCCTGTCAGCAAAGAAATAAAAAATGCTCAAAAAAGAGAGAGGACAGCACCTCCAAAAATCATACAATGATCTAATGCCTCTCGGCAAAAATACCCTGCCGGTGCATTGGCGCGGTGGCGGTGGTCGCCGCACGGCTCCGCTCCGTTAGGGTTGGTCAGGACCCACTACGAGGTTTGCCGTGACATGGCAGTGGGCTTCATACAGTCTGATCAGAATGGTAAACTAAGAACCTTATGTTCAGTTATATATTTTTGCTGAGAGGCATTAGATCATTGTATGATTTTTGGAGGTGCTGTCCTTTCACTCTTTTTTTGCAAATCGCATGATCTGTTTTTTCCTTGGGATGTGCACTCCTCCCATTTGGCACAGGCGATTTTAATTAGCAGGAGACTGCATAGTAATGGGTCTAGCCCTTTTCTGCCCTCACTGAAGAACTGGAGGAAGGTGAGTTTCAGTACTTCTTTCATTTTCGGTGTGGGTGCCGTGTGGCAGCCATTGTTGCTATGGCTTTGTGCTGGTGGGGCGGTGCGGTCTGGAGTCATGGGGACTCGGTCTTGCAGCACAGGTGCTGTGGGGCAACAGGCCATCTGCCCTGCTGGTGCATTGGCGCGGTGGCGGTGGTCGCCGCACGGCTCCACTCCGTTAGGGTTGGTCAGGACCCACTATGAGGTTTGCCGTGACGTGACAATGGGCTTCATACAGTCTGATCAGAATGTTAAACTAAGAACCTCATGTTCAGTTATATACATTTTTGCCCAGAGGCATTAGATCATTGTATGATTTTTGGAGGTGCTGTCCTTTCTCTCTATTTTTGAATATCGAAAGAAATAAAAAAGCTATAGCTTTCAGAATATAGTGAAGCAAAAACAATTCTCTTTTATAAAATTGTATTTATTGCATAAAAGCGGCAAAATATAAAAACAAGACATAAATGTGGTGGCATTGTAGTCATACTGAACAGAAGTATTAGATGCATTATCACTTTGATGACACGGTGAACGGCATAAAAAATAAAAAAAATCCTGAATTGCTGGTTTTTGTTTATTCTCCCTCAGAAAAATCAGAACAGAAAGCAATAAAAAAATGTTATGGGCACATGCAGGTTTAAGGTGCTCACCACACCTTTATCTAAATTCCTTGAGGGTTGTAGTTTCCGAAATAGGGTAACTTGTGGGGAGTTTACACTGCACATCAGGAGCTCTCCAAATGCAACATGGTGCTTAAAACATCGCTCCATCCTTTCAAACCTTGCAGTGTGCCCAAAAAGTAGTTTACTATCACACATGGGGTGTCAGTGTACTCAGTATAAATTTTTAGGTCCATTTGCTACCCATGTGAAAATTAAAAATTTGGGGCTAAAGCAACATTTTTGTTGGAAAAATTTTAACTCTAAGTTTCACGGCTAAACGTTATCAAATTCTGTGAAGTCCCTGTGGTTCACTGTGCTCACCACGCCTCTAGATAAATTTCTTGAGGGACATAGCTTCCAAAATGGTGTCACTTGTGGGGGTTTCCACTCTTTAAGCACATCAAGAGCTCTGCAAACACGACATGGTGTCCTCTCTTGATTCCAGACAATTTTGTGTTCCAGAAGTCAAATGCTGCTCCTTCCCTTTGAAGCCCAGCCGTGCACCCAAACAGTGCTTTTCCATCACATATGGGGTATTGACTTACTCAGTAGAATTGCACAACAAATTCTATGGTGCATTTTCTCCTGTTACCCTTGTGAAAATGAAAAAAATTGGGCTAAAGCAATATTTTTGTGTGAAGAAATAACATTTTCATTTTTCCTTTCTCATTGCTTTAACTCCAGTGAAACATCTGAACGGTTAATTAGCTTCTTGAATGTGTTTTTGACAAATTTGAAAGCAAAAAACACGTGGTCTTAAGGATGGCAAGAAGGGAGACAATTAAAATGGCTAAAAACAAACCTTTTAATGATGATAAAAATGCTCTGCAACCCACAACTTGTTTCGATAGCATCCTGCCATCTTCCTCAGGCGGTACAAAGAACATGGAGGGAAATTACATATTTAAAGGGGAATGCACCAATAGGGAACAGTGATCAATTATGACATCATAGCACCATTTAAAACCCAAAAATGAAGAACTTAAAAAATAGAGGACGCAAACACAAGAAAATTGGCAAAAATCTGTAAAAAATATATATAAATATATATTTATATATATAAAAAAATACTTAAAAAATATAAAAAATAATAAAAAATAAATAAAATAAAATGAAAAATAATAATAATAATTAAAAATAAAAAAAAATAATATAATCAAAACCATTTAATCCACAACATTCTCTACTGTCAAATTCAGCCCCTCGGGGTCTAGGGTTCCCAATGTAAAGATCCAATAGCTTTCTTTATTAATAAGGTTCTACAGACGATCAGATTTATTATCTGGAACCCTATCTATTATAACAAGCATCATAAACTTAGGATCTTTCTGGTGGGTAACGTTAAAGTGCCGGGATAGTGTATGCAATTGATATCCATAACGGTTATTAGATTCATGTTTATTAAGCCGGGCATGTATGGTTTGTATAGTGCGGCCTACATATTGGAGGCCACATGTACACTGCAACAAATAAATGACATAAGTGGATTGACAATAAACATGGCAATTGATAGTATATGTATTGCCTGTCGTGTTTGACTTGAAAGTTGTGGCCCCATTAATAATTGATAACATTTAGAAAATTAAAGAATGCGGTATTTGTATAGAATAATAGGCTAAGAGAGAACCAGTACATTGCATGACAATTATATTTTACAACATCCAATATGTGATTTTGTTTTCTAGGATTATTGAGAGTTGTAGAAGTATCTGGATGGACATATCATTATAGCACCACAGTGCAAACATGGAATGAATCCCATAATTGGTGTAGAACAAATTTCACTGATATGGTTGCAATTCAAAACAAAGAAGAAATCACTTTTTTAACTCAGTATCTGCCTAATGACAGCACGCACTATTGGATAGGATTACGGAAAAAAAACAACTTTTGGGTTTGGATCGGAACCAATAAAACACTTACAAAAAATGAAGAAAATTGGGCACAAGGAGAGCCAAACAACAAAAGGAATAACCAAGACTGTGTGGAGATCTATATACGAAGAGTAAATGAAAGTGGTAAATGGAACGATGAAAGATGTGATAGAAAGAAAAGGGCGCTATGTTATCTAGGTAATTGTCAATGCATGTTACCTTTTAGCATGGAGTAATCCCTGAAAAAATAATCCTTTCCTGGGGAACTCATACAACTAACTACTAACACCATCTCTACTGTAAGAAACAAATCTTGCTGTCTTCTGGGAAATCCCTGACGTTTTACATGACGGACATGAAGTCCATTGTTTTCAGAAACGTTTTAATATAAAACTAGGCAGAAAGTTTCCAATACTTAAAAATAATCTAAAAAATAAATCCTATACTACTCAGTACTAAAATCTGACATTGCAATGGAAATCCATGACTTGTGTATTTCACATCTTCATTTCATTAAAAATGATTTCCACCAAAAATATCATGATAGATTAGTGCAGTAAATTATTTTACCACATTTCCACCTTTCTGTTTTGTTGAGGTGAGCATTTTTGCAAAAAGACAAAATGAATTATAAAATTGCCCTTTTTCACTTATGATGTACAAAAAATAAATTGCAAAAACTCACTACATACACTCCTTAAGATTTAAATTACAACACAAAGAAGGAAAAGTCATGGGAGTTATGGAAATCATAGGTTGTCAGTAGTGTTGAGTGATACTGCTCGATATCTTAAAATATCGGATCGGAATGGTATCGCCGATATCACTAAATATCGGCGATATCCGATTCCGATACCGGAAGTCCCATGTAAGTCTATGGGAACAAAATATCGCAACTAAAAAAAACCTTTATTTCCTTGTAAACACTAAATATACACACATAGAATACATATATATATATATATATATACATGTCATTGTGACATATATATATATACATATATGTATAGTTTATACACTTCTACATAGTAAAATATCCTCTGATTCAATTGCCGGGTAAAGCCGGCTTCTGTGAAAAGACAGAAGCACCCGACATGAAATGACACTTGGTGTACATAGGGTTAACCATGTCTTTTCATGTCGTTTGCTATCTGATTTGCACAAACAATTACATCAGTCTATGTGTGCAAAATTTCACACCTGTAGGGGTTAATTAAAGGTGTAAATTCGTTGTAAAAAAACGGACTTTTTTGCTACGAATTTACACCTTTAATTAACCCCTACAGGTGTGAAATTTTGCACACATAGACTGATGTAATTGTTTGTGCAAATCAGATAGCAAAGGACATGAAAAGACATGGTTAACCCTATGTACACCAAGTGTCATTTCATGTCGGGTTCTGCATTTTCACAAAAGCCGGCAATTGAATTAGCGGCTATTATACTATGTAGAAGTGTATGAACTATAAATATAAATATATATATGTGTCACAAATTCAATGACATGTATATATATATATATGAGGTGTAAAATTGTTTAAAAAAAATGAGTGGGCTCCCCCCCTATTTTCGCAACCAGACAGACAAAGCCAGCGAATGGGGGCAGATAATAATAGCCCAGAGAGGGACCATTATTTTTGGCCCCCCCTGGCTACTAACATCTGCCCCCAGACACCCCAGAAAAGACAAATCTATAATTAGATTCGCCCTTTCTGGCACTTTGCCCGTCTATTCCCATTGCCCTGTAGCGGTGGCGAATGGGTTAATATGGGGTTAAAGTCACCTTGCAATTGAAAGGTGACCTTAAGCCAGGTTAATAATTGAGAGCTGTCAATTAGACAACTATCAATTATTAATCCTATTGCATGAAATAAAAATAAAACACACACACTTTAATTAAAAATCATTTTAATGAAATAAAGACACATGTTTTTGACCATCTTTTATTTGACTGCAAAAAACATTTCCTGTAATAAAAATAAAATAAAAAAGCAAAATTATTCTTACCTATCCCATGCACAGTCAGGTCCCACGGTGTAATCCTTCAGAAAGGGTTAATGTTTACTGCAGGGACCGCAGCTAATGCTGCAGCCTCACAGTAAACCCCCAAATGAATGAGTTCCTCTCCTGGCTGACAGGAGAGGAAGTGGAAAGCTTAATTGATTGCTTTCCACTTTCACTTCAGGTCAGCCAGGGACACAATCAGTGACGTCAGAGGGAACTGATTAACAAAAATAGGGGTTCCCTTCGAATAAAAAATGGCGTCGGGTCCCCCCTACTTCTGTTAACCAGCCAGATGAAGCAGACCGCTGAGGCCTGGATTTTCAGGCTGTTAAGGAGCCAAGATCCATGGACCTTGCCAGCCTGATAATACCAGGCCACAGCAGTCTGCATATCTTGGCTGATTAACAAAAATAGGGGATCCCCTCGAAAAAAATTGGCGTGGGGTCCCCTCTATTTTTGTTAACCAGCCAGATGAAGCAGACTGCTGAGGCCTGGATTTTCAGGCTGTTAAGGAGCCAAGATCCATGGACCTTGCCAGCCTGATAATACCAGGCCACAGCAGTCTGCATATCTTGGCTGATTAACAAAAATAGGGGATCCCCTCGAAAAAAAAATTGGCGTGGGGTCCCCCCTATTTTTGTTAACCAGCCAGATGAAGCAGACTGCTGAGGCCTGGTTTTTCAGGCTGGTAAGGATCCAATATCCATGGACCTTGCAAGCCTGATAATACCAGGCCACAGCAGTCTGCTTAGCTTGGCTGGTTAACAAAAATAGGGGATCCCCTCGAAAAAAAAAACGGCGTAGGGGTCCCCCTATTTTTGTTAACCAGCCAAGTAAAATGCAGACTGCTGCGGCCTGGTATTAAAAGACTGTCAAGGCCCATGGATTTTGGCCCTCAACAGCCTGATAATACCAGGATACAGCAGCCCCACATTTGGCGCATCAAAAGATGTGCCAATTGTGGCACTTTACCCTGCTCTTCCCACTGCCCTGTAGCGGTGGCAAGTGGGGTAATAAGGGGTTAATGTCACCGTTGACTGCACGGTGACAATAAGCCCGGTTAATAATGGAGAGGTGTCAATAAGACACCGATCCATTATTAATCCCAAAGTTTTTAAATGTATAAAAAAAAGACAAAGCAAGAAAAAAGTCTTTTAATGAAATAAAAGAGACAACACAGTTTTCATTTCTTTTATTATACACTCATTCCTGCAACGCCATCGATCTCCTGTAAAAAAAGAAAAAAAACAAACCAACAGTATACCACCTGTCCGACGCAGTCCATAGTAACGACAGTCCCACGACGATCCAGCTCTGCTACATCGCAATGACAGGCAGAGCCTGTCATCGCGACGCAGCACAGCTGATTACCTGCTTCCCCGGCGGTGACGTCATCGGACTGACTGCTTTACGGCCGGGATTACCCAGCAGTCACTGCAGTTATCGCGAGAAACTGCATGTGACCGCCGGGGAAAGATGATGGCGGCCATCAAGCAGTCCAGGCCTTGACCGCCGGAGATCTTCTGCCAGGTAAGTGCCGCTGACTCCTGACAGACCCGACCGACGGACACTGACAGTGACAGTGACATTCCGATTCCGGTATCCGATAAGACGAAAATATCGGAACTATGTATCGAAAGGCCGAAACAGCTAATATCGGCCGATAACCGATACTTGCAGTATCGTATCGCTCAACACTAGTTGTCAGACATATTAACCAGTTCAAGGCTGGGACATTTAGACCTGTTCCTGACAAGGCACATTTTCGTTTTTTTTTTGTATATGCTGTTTAAAGAATTGAAATTTGTTTTCTTATTTGAATATTCAAGTAATTTTTGTGTGTTTTTTATCTTGATATATGGAGTGACTACTTATTGATGCCGCTGCTATACTTTCTTATTTAAATATTTTTTGCTGATATCAGTGAGAAAATAAGGGAAATAAATGTCTATTTTTACATTTTTATGACCACAGAGGACCACTAACATAAATATAAAAACGTATTCTGCATTCTGTAACAATTTTTCTTTTATATAAAACGGACATGTTTATTTTTTTTACAGGATCAGGCCTAGTAACATTAACTTGGATTAACAATGGGATTTTTATTTATGTTATGTATTACCTGTCTATTTTTAATTAATTAGTTTATGATTGATTGATTTAATACATCCTATGACCCAGCAGCACCAGCTCCCTCACTACACACAGTGAACAAATTGCCTCTGTGAATGAAGGAAGAAGCGCTATCAGCACTTCTTATAACTGCATACATAGCGCTTGTCAGGGGCGGGCTGGGTCGAGTGGCTGGGAGGCATATGCCCCTGGGCCACTTCACCAGCAGCTGTGCAGGGCCGGCCGCCTGATGGCAGCGCACAGCAAACTGCGCAAGACCGTGTCTGCTGTGCTGTGATGCGGCTGGCAGCAGACACGGTCACGCGCATCAGTCCGTCTCATAAGCTGCAGTCAGCGGCTTGTGAGACCTCAGTGTGTTCATGCAGGAGGCGCGAAGATGTCATTGTCTGGCGCTGCTCTACAGGCCAGAAGAGAAGACAGAGGCTGCCGTGCAGGGAATCAGGATGAGGTGAGTATAAACTTCATTATTTGCTATGTGAATGGGCTGTCGGGCCATCCTACTATATATATGTGGGGGGACTGGGGCCATCATACTGTATATATGGGGGCTGGGGACATCATACTGTATATATGGGGGCTGGGACTATCATACTTTATATATGGGGGAACTAGGGCCATCATACTGTACATCATACTATATATAGGGGCTAGGGCCATCATACTTTATATATAGAGGAACTGGGGACACCATACTATAGATATGGAGGAACTGGGGACAACAAACTATTTATATGGAGGAACTGGGGCCATCATACTATATATATGGGGAAATGGGGCCATCATACTATACATGGGGAAACTGGGGCCATCATACTATATATATATGGGGGCTGGGGCCATCATGCTTTATATATGGAGGAACTGGGGCCATCATACTGTATTACTGTATATATGGGGGCTGGGGCCATCATACTTTATATATGGAGGAACTGGGGCCATCATACTATATATCTGTATATATGGGGATCGGGCCATCATACTTTATATATGGAGGAACTGGGGCCATCATACTATATATATATATATATATATATTAATGTGGGCTGGGGTCATCATGCTTTATATATGGAGGAACTGGAGCCATCATACTGTACATATGGGGGCTGGGGGGCATCATACTTTATATATGGAGGAACTGGAGCCATCGTACTGCATATATAGGGGCTGGGGCCTTCATACTATATTTATGGGGGCTGGGGCCATCATACTGTATGTAACGGGTCTGGTGGGTGGAACTACTGACGAGACAGGTCAGGTTGGTGGAACCACAAAGCTTTATTATACAAGAGAGTTTACTTGTAAGAGAGCGGGTGGCACCCGGGAAAAGGGCAGGGAATCACGGCAGGGGATATAGGTAGTCTCTGGACAGGCAGGTTTGTCACAGCAAGTGACCAAGGAAGTCTCTGGGCAGGCAGGTTGTAACGGTAAGTAACCGAGGCAGTCTCTGGACAGGCAGGCTGTCACGACAAGTGACCAGGCAGTCTCTGGACAGGCAGGTTGTCACAGCAAGTGACCAAGGCAGTCTCTGGGACAGGCAGGTTGTCACGGCAAGTGACCAGGCAGTCTCTGGACAGGCAGGTTGTCACGGCAAGTGACCAAGACAGTCTCTGGGACAGGCAGGTTGTCACGGCAAGTGACCAGGCAGTCTCTGGACAGGCAGGTTGTCACAGCAAGTGACCAGGCAGTCTCTAGAACAGGGCAGGCATATACGACCTGATATGGTGGAGCCTCCAGGTAGGCTGCAGTCGGATGGCAGATGATCGCTCCCAGGTGAGCAGGCAAGAGCCGTGGATCTCTGCAGATGATGTCCGAACTTCCGGATGGAGCTGCAGTCGGATGGCAGATGATCGCTCCTAGGTGAGCAGGCAAGAGCCGGGGATCTCCGCAGATGATGTCCGAACTTCCGGATGGAGCTGCAGTCGGATGGCAGATGATCGCTCCTAGGTGAGCAGGTAAGAGCCGGGGATCTCTGCAGATGACGTCCGAACCTCTGGATGGAACTGCAGACGGATGGCAGACAGGCAAGCCGACAGGTAACAGGCAGGTAACTGGAATCAGGAGCTGATGGCTGAAACAGAGTTAGACTGCACAGGAACAACATTGCTCGGGCACCTACATTAAGGAGGAAGCCCTTAATATAGGGTGGAGTCCTCCAGCATTGGCTGGAGACTGATTTGGAAAATGCGCGCGGCTCCTTTAAGAGCGGGGGAGGTGTGTAGCCCTGGTGTGAAGGCACACGCAGTACCCTGGAGGATGTGCGGAGAGGTAACAGTTTAATGCTCAATAAACATTCACTCCATCACACACTTAGACACACCCATAGGTTATAAGAGCTAGTGAGATCTAGCCAGTCAGTGAGTCTGTTTCCTGTCTTCGGACAGAGGAGTTCTGTTTCCTGTCTTCGGACAGAGGAGATCATTCAGTGTGCAGTCTGTGCAGGAAGAGAGAGGAGTGAGCAGCAGGACCTTCAGTCTCCTGTCCCAAGGACAGTGGAGTTCAGTGACGTGCTCCTGAACTAGAAGATTACTGAGCACCTGTTAGCAAGCTCTGGAAAGAAGCAAGAAGGGACTAATCTGCATAGCCTTTGGAAGTGTGGAGTGCTTATGCTACAAGCGCGGACAGGGCGAAAGGCATAGTGGAAGGAATTTAGAAGTGCATTAGGATTGGATTATCCTGCACATTGTCACCGGTCACTGGGGACCGAAGCGTCACTATAGCTCCAGGCATAGTGATAGAAAAACCAGAGGCTTACTGGACCTTAGGTAGCAGAAAGCAGCCCTTGGAGTGTCGGTACGTAACTGGGGTCAGGGAGAGTGGGAACTTTGAGTCACTGCAGGACCACATTAGGAACCCAGCTCTCTCAAAGGAAGACTCCGACCACAAAACTGACCGGGCAGTACAGCTTGGAGAAGCTGGAGATTCTGGAGTGAACTACGCTTTATGCTGGTTGAACTCACCATTTTGAAAGTCAAGGAGGCCCATAACCTGTTCAGCTGTTGCCTCAAAGCACATCCTCCACCCGACCAGCCTCCCTGGGACCTGCCTTACCATCTGACAAGTAAAAGGTATGGAAAGACGCTGACGGTGTGAGACTGAGTTATTTGATTGCATCCCTGCACAACCCCACCATAACTATCGACCTGAGGGAAGAGTCCCACCTGTAGGGGACCCGACATCTAGCTGCCTCACCATCCCCTCAGAGATCTACAGCAGCGCTGGTCTTAGTGATCAGAGAACTACAGGTGGCATCACGAACTGTATATATACCTATCCCCTGTAAATATACCCCCCAACATACGCCTGACCGCCAGGGCCACAGACCGAGCCACCGCTACCTGTGACAACACCCATAGACTTCCATGGGCTCGGCTCTGAGTACCCCATTGCTCTGGTAACCCACAATTGTGGTGCGTGGTCGAGACAACTTGGCGTCACGAACAGGATGCGAAACTCGCAAAATTGCGAGCCCTGTGTGCCTGTGGAGGTGTTTTTGTGGAAAAGGACTGTTTGCTATTTTTGGCGCTAAAATCCGCCATTTTGCCGCCAAATTCGCGCCCTCAAGCGCTGGAGAAGAAGGTGGGCGTGGAATCGTGGGCGTGTGCCCCCCTGTGGCGCGAAGAGAATGCCTGCCCTCTCAAAGTTCTATTACAATATGCGATCCTGCCCTACAGCAAAGGAGGTCCGCCTCCTCTTCACCTTCCCTGCGAAGAGGAGGAGACGCAAACCCCGCCTCCACGGAAGAGACGGGACTGTTCTAGAAGAAGAGGAGAGACGGTTCTGGAACATCATGGAAGCAGGACGTGTGCAGCCGAGGCAGGCCCGTTCCCCAGCCAAGCTGCCACTAGAACCGGAACCATCCGTGGTCCTGCACCTGCAGCAAGCATTGCTGGAGATTAAAGAGGAAAATGCCAGATTGAAGAAGATGGTTCTGCAACAACCTGGCAAGGAGGAGATCGAGAGACGCCGGCGTACCCTGATACAGCGGCGGCTGTGGGATGCGGTGCTCTCTCCCCTCGACGACCCCCCACGATTTGAGCTACCGAAACTTCTGCTGCCCAAGGCTAAGGAGCAACCGGAGGCTACCCCCAAAAGTACCGACCCTGAACCTACCGAGGAAGCGGTGGAAGCGAAGGAGGTTGAGGAGGTACCGCCAGTTCCGGAACGCCCGCCCGGCCAGGAGGCCGCAGCAGATGATCGATCCCCGGCAGGGACACCGGAGGGGTCCTGTCCATCATTACCAGACGTCGACTGGGATGAGATGGCGCGCCTGGATGACGTCGCCTACACCGCCCAGTGGGAACGTGAGTGACAGCGTTGCGAAGAGGAACAGCGACGCCGGCAGGAGGAAGAGCGGGAAGCGCAGCGGAACCGGCAGCGGCAGTACGAGCAGCTGATCGCGGACAAGGAAAGTGTCCGCCGAGAAAAAGGTACTCTAAGGGAACCGCGGCGGCAGGGGTGTGTGACAGAGTTCCAGCTCCGGAAGGGCTGGGGCTTCATCAGAGAACCGGGCCTCTACCCAGGGGTCTTTGTCAGTCGCAGGGACGTAGAATCCCACCTGCCCATCGGCCATCCCGGGAGGGACCTAGTTAATGGAGACATAGTCACCTATACACGGCACTGGGGTATGAAGGGATGGTATGCCCTTAATGTCACAATCGTCCGTGACCCCGTCCCTGACGCAGGTAACGTCACCATTGCCAGCGCATCCCAGTCACAATCTACCGCTGCATCAGGCCGTGCCCCGGCATCGCCCCAGGAGAGTATATCACCGTTGGAAGTGCCCCCTGCGTACTCTTCACTACCTTGTCCTACTACATCGCAACCTGCGACCCATTCCACATCGCAATCAGCAGTCTACACAACGTCGCGCACGGCGACTATTTCTGCATCGCGAGAGAAAGTGGCTATTACAGTGACGCAGACAGCGTCTCACAAAGCGGAAGCGCCCGGCGCGCCCCTAGTGGTTCGCACGAGGACTGTAGCGACCCAAACTCTGATAGCAGGTCACGACTTGTTGGTCATGGGATCTAAGGATCATCGTATTGTTCCAGCCCCCGGGATGGAAAGTATAATGGAAGCCTGCAAGAAAATGTGAAGAACGGTAGGACCCAGACAGGGTTTACCGCAACAAAGAAAATGTAGAAAGTTTTGATAAAAGGAATATTTGCTGTTTTGCACTTTATGGTTATGCATAATGTTTACATAGTTTTACTATAATGAGTAGAATACCCGGCTGGGTACAAGATGAAAATTTGAAAAAGTTAAAGAATTTTGAGTAAATAGAATTTGATATAATGTGTCTTATAAGAGACTGCGTGGCTGAGGACTGAGCCAGCCCAAAAACTGTATCCTGTAAATAGTTGCACTAAGGTGCATTATATTGGTTTTACATGAAACCACTTCAACTACCTCTGAATATAAAACCCGTGTGGTGTGGCACTGAGCGAGGTCTGCATTCAGATGTCCTGCAGCCCACCCAGGACCCACGTTGAAGGTTTGGTGCGGGTCCTTCACAAGAATATTGTCATCTATTTATATGAAAATGTCTATTTAGTATTTTGTATTTTTCTATGCCTATTGTTATAATGCAACGTTCAAGAAACCCGTACCTCCCGGATGGGAAGAGTTAATGTTTATTGTTAATGAAAAACAAAAAATGTCTTCTTGTATTTCACAGCCCGGGAGTGCTGTATTTTACCATGGGGGAATGTGTAGCCCTGGTGTGAAGGCACACGCAGTACCCTGGAGGATGTGCGGAGAGGTAACAGTTTAATGCTCGATAAACATTCACTCCATCACACACTTAGACACACCCATAGGTTATAAGAGCTAGTGAGATCTAGCCAGTCAGTGAGTCTGTTTCCTGTCTTCGGACAGAGGAGTTCTGTTTCCTGTCTTCGGACAGAGGAGATCATTCAGTGTGCAGTCTGTGCAGGAAGAGAGAGGAGTGAGCAGCAGGACCTTCAGTCTCCTGTCCCAAGGACAGTGGAGTTCAGTGACGTGCTCCTGAACTAGAAGATTACTGAGCACCTGTTAGCAAGCTCTGGAAAGAAGCAAGAAGGGACTAATCTGCATAGCCTTTGGAAGTGTGGAGTGCTTATGCTACAAGCGCGGACAGGGCGAAAGGCATAGTGGAAGGAATTTAGAAGTGCATTAGGATTGGATTATCCTGCACATTGTCACCGCTCACTGGGGACCGAAGCGTCACTATAGCTCCAGGCATAGTGATAGAAAAACCAGAGGCTTACTGGACCTTAGGTAGCAGAAAGCAGCCCTTGGAGTGTCGGTACGTAACTGGGGTCAGGGAGAGTGGGAACTTTGAGTCACTGCAGGACCACATTAGGAACCCAGCTCTCTCAAAGGAAGACTCCGACCACAAAACTGACCGGGCAGTACAGCTTGGAGAAGCTGGAGATTCTGGAGTGAACTACGCTTTATGCTGGTTGAACTCACCATTTTGAAAGTCAAGGAGGCCCATAACCTGTTCAGCTGTTGCCTCAAAGCACATCCTCCACCCGACCAGCCTCCCTGGGACCTGCCTTACCATCTGACAAGTAAAAGGTATGGAAAGACGCTGACGGTGTGAGACTGAGTTATTTGATTGCATCCCTGCACAACCCCACCATAACTATCGACCTGAGGGAAGAGTCCCACCTGTAGGGGACCCGACATCTAGCTGCCTCACCATCCCCTCAGAGATCTACAGCAGCGCTGGTCTTAGTGATCAGAGAACTACAGGTGGCATCACGAACTGTATATATACCTATCCCCTGTAAATATACCCCCCAACATACGCCTGACCGCCAGGGCCACAGACCGAGCCACCGCTACCTGTGACAACACCCATAGACTTCCATGGGCTCGGCTCTGAGTACCCCATTGCTCTGGTAACCCACAATTGTGGTGCGTGGTCGAGACAGAGGGTGCGGGCGCGCGCCCTAAGGCCAGTAGCAGGGAAGGAGCGCGCGGGACCAGCAGGGCGGAAGGAGGACGCCATAGGCGCAGAGGAGGCTGGGAGCACTGAGGACGCTGAGCGCAGGTGAGGAGAGCGACGTCCCTGTCTGGCAGCAGGCAGGGACGCGGGCGCTACACTGTATATATGGTGGCTGGGGCCGTCATACTATATATATGGGGGCTGGGACCATCATACTTTATATATGGAGGAACTGGGGTCATCATACATTATATATGGGGGCTGAAGCCATCATACTTTATATAAGGAGGAACTGGGGCCATCATACTTTATATATGGAGGAACTGGGGCCATCATACTATATATGGGCTCAACAAAATAGCCCTATTAGTGAGGCACATAACTGAAAATTATAATACTACCAAGAGAAAACAGTATAAAGTGCTGTTATAAAAATACAAATTTTTATTTAATGATAAACAAATGCAAATAAATTAATAAATACGAAAATTTATACAACAAAATAAAATGAAACCATAATGAAAAAAACAGGTACTACCAACAATGGTTAAAATTGGGGAAATGATCACAGAAAACACCTGACCTCTAAATAATGTTATGTAACTCATTAAATGGTTAAAGAGTAGCAGTTTACTTTATTGATGGTAAGTTCACTAAGCCTATTAAGAAATAAATATGATAAGACGTCAGCATTAGGATACGTGCTATTAAGCACTATAAAGTATCCACTTCAAACACTTTGTGTATATGCAAGCTGATGAGAGTCAGATAGGCAATAGTTAAATTCACTAAACAGCGCAACCGGCTGCTACTACAAAAGCGATATCATTGTATGAGGGTAAAACTTACATTAGTGATGGTCAGTGTGGTGTGGTCTCCCCAAAGCGCCCCAACGCGCGTTTCGTCCCTTCGTCAGGAGGCGAACGCAGGTTGAATGGGGTCTGTATCTTAAATAGGTATAAGCAACCAATAGAAAATCAAGTTTCGCTTTGTTCAGGTGTATAGTTATGTGGAGTTTCAATGCGCATGTGTCGCTGACGTCAGCCCTCTCTGTGGCGTCCTGGGTTACGGCCGTGGAATGCAGATTCGAATGGGCCGTCCAAAAAAAGGTCGGCGCATGCGCACTGCCTCCTGTGCCCGCTCACCAGAACAGCCGACGGCCGCAACAGCTATCACATGCGTCAACACCACATAAAGAAATATAGATAATGAGGGACAAATTAAATTATGAGTCACTAAACAAAATTATACTAACTGTGACTGGTGCATATCACCTAAAAGTGACTAGAAGATTGTAATATATAGATATAAGTTAATTATCACATTAACAAGTGTTGAAAAATAAAAATTAAATAAATAAAATAAAATAAAAAAAAATTTTTTAACAATAAAATAATATATTGTATATAGTGTCCACATGCTATAAGACATACATAATAATTATTATATGATACATAATGCAAATAATAAAAATAAAAAAAATTATAAATAATGAAAATAGTGATTAAGAAAGCAAAAAATATATCCTTATATGTGACACAATGGTGACATCAATTTCTTTATTTAATTCGGACTTCACAAAAACGTCCAATGAGACTCCAGGGATCAAACAGGTCACGAAATACAGATTCCGAGGTAGAATATAATAATCTAATGGTTATGAACCTATGAAAAATACATATATTAGTAACAAAGATACACATGAATAATAAATATGACAATAAAGCTAAAATATGTAAATATAAATGAAAAGATAAGACAATTAACCCCTAAATAACCAACCCACTAAATTAAAAATGCTAAACCCTATAAGAAAGAACTAAATCCAAAATTTTCGTTAAGGCCCTTGGGAGTTACTGTTTGGAGACGATAGATCCACCGACTTTCTATCTGTGCCAATCTTTTGAAAAGATCACCTCCTCTCTGACCCATAGAGACTTGATCAATGGCTCTCAACTTCAAAAGACTTGAATCAGAATTGTGAAAATCCCTAAAGTGTCTTGGGAGGGTTTTTAATGGTTCCTCTGTAGTCAAGTTTCTAGACCTGTCAGTGTCCCGTATGTGTTCCCTAACCCGAATTTTGAATTCTCGGGTAGTCATACCCACATAGATTTTCATACAGGGGCATTGAGCAAAATAAACAACTCCCACAGAGGAACACGTCAATCTATGCCATATTTTATAAGTGCGTGTGCCCTCTGAATTTGGGAACTCTTTGCACTTAACCAGATTTTTGCAAGCTTTGCACAGCCCGCATGGGTAAAATCCCTGTAGGGGAACAGAATGTTTTATCCCTATTTTGTTGTTGTTCAGAATTGTAGTGACTGTGCACTAAGAGATCCTTCAAATTTTTGGATCTTTTTGCTGTAACTTTAGGTGCTGATGGAATTAAGTTCCTCAAAATGGGATCTGTATATAAAACACTCCAATGTGTACGGAGTATGCCAATCAGATCATCCCACTGCTTATTATATGACGTGATGAATCTTAAATCACCCACTTTCTTCTCCTTATTGGATGGTGTCTGGTAGAGCAACCTGTCTCTCGGGACCTCATTAGCTCTCTGGTAGCCCTTGCGTATAGTTCTATGGCTATACCCTCTTTCTCTAAATCTACTGTAGAGATCCCTAGATTGTTTCTGAAAATTGGCCTCTGTAGAACAGATTCTCTTGATTCTCAGATGTTGACCTACAGGGATACCACAGATGGTGCTGTGTGGATGGGATGACTGGGCGTGTAAGATGGTATTAGTGGCAGTAGGTTTTCTATATACATCCGTAACCAACATCCCATGTTCATTAGCTTGAATATCCACATCAAGAAAATTAACCTGACGACCCGCTGTATATGTTAACTTAATGTTTAGTGTATTCCTATTGAGACTGTCCATGAGAAGATTCAAATCCTCCCTAGACCCCTCCCACACAAACCATACATCGTCAATATAACGAATCCAATGATGTATTTTATCTATATATTGTACTGGGTTAGTCTGAAAAATCTCCCGTTCCCATGCCCCAAGGAATAAATTAGCATACGAGGGGGCACATGTGGCCCCCATCGCTGTTCCCTGTGTTTGGAGGTAAATCTGATTATTGAATATAAAGCAGTTATGCTTCAACACAAATTCCAGCAATTCTCCAATGAAGTCAGTTAATGATCCATTGGGATTGCTAGATTGTAAGAACCACATAGCTGCTTCAATTCCATCCGTGTGTCTTATGGATGTATATAGACTTTCAATGTCTGCTGTTACCATAATCATATTGTCCTGCAGAATAAAGCCATTAATATGTCCAAGAGCTGCGGTAGTGTCCTTTATGTATGAGGGTAAGGTGGAGACCAAGGGTTTTAAATAAAAGTCTATCATATTGCATACAACCTCACACAGTCCCCCAATCCCTGAAACAATTGGACGTCCAGGTGGGTCGCTGGGTTTTTATGGACTTTAGGGACAAGGTAGAAAGTTGGAAGACGAGGTTTCGTGGCAATTAATGTCTCCATCATCTTTTTAGGGATGATGTCATTGTCATAAGCTCTCATAACGATGGTAGTCAATTCCCCCTTGAATTGTTCCAATGGATTATAAGATAATTTACGATAACAATTTTTATCAGATAGCAATTTCATGGCCTGCTTTTCATAAAGTGTTTTAGGCCAAACAACAAGGTTTCCACCTTTGTCTGCTGGTTTAAAGCAGACATCAGTCCATGTTTGCATTTCTTTAATGGCCAGCATGGTTCTTTTGTCAGCCCCATATTTATGTGTTCTGCCCAGTTTTTCAATATCGGCAGATACCAATTTCACAAATATGTCAATGGCTGGACACAAATTAAGGTTTGGAAAATTCTTAGTCTTGTTGAACAAATGCGTGGGGAAATTGCTTACCATAGATGAGCTTTCTCCCTCAGCCAGGGATTCAAGGATAGCCAATGCCTCTTGTTCTTCCCTGGTGTCAAGGTTATCTGAATTTCTGCTGGATTTCTCATGATATCGTCTCAGTAGTAATTTCCGTGCAAACAGATGAGTATCTTTTATGGCCGTGAATGTATCTATAGAGGTACCAGGAGAAAAAGTTAGTCCCTTTTCCAAAATATCAAGTTGTATGTCTGTCAATGTATGTGATGACAGATTTAATACCTTAGATTGCTCTCCTTTCTTACGACCTTGATTGAAAAAATCATTGGGATATCCACTCCCACCAAATCTGGTTTTGACTGTTCTTTGATCGGCATTATCCATTTCTGAACTTGTGGATGCATTACTAACTTGTGATGACAATGATGCATTTGACATATTCCTGTTCTAAATTGCCATCTATATACATGTTTAGTATCATAATCCTGAGCATCCCTTTGATATTTCTTCAATTTATTATCACTGATATCCTTCTCCCATTTGGATAGGTCCTTATCCAGATCCTTAAAAAAGGGTTCAACCACATCCTTAGGGAATAATTGACTCAGTTGTGTCTGAGAACTACCAATCTGGGAGTCAATATCTTCCAGTAGTTTACTATTTTTGTCATTTATGATTTGCATAAAACCAAGGGAACATACATTAGCAGTCTCTTCCCATTTTTGGGTTAAAGACTCATCATCAAGGGAAAAGGTGGGATAAAGTTGTATGCGCAAGCCTCTAGGTATTATTTTCAACTTGAGATAGTTATCTATAGGAGTCTTAGTCCACCATAATTTAGTCTTTTTGTGGACTAAATTTTTATATTTTTTAGACAGTTCTTTAAAATCAGGATTAGCATTACTAAAATTGGAGGTAGATCCCTGTTGTGAATGGACTTGAAATTAGTTCTAAGCAGAGGCTCCCTCTGGTGGTTACAAGCGGTACTGGACTGTCCAGTGAAGATTGTGAGGAGTGGGAATCAGGTGTTACTGACTGGTCTTATATAAGGGAGTCGCCTTCCCATCAGGGTTGCCGGTGATCAATTGTTCTGGTCTCACTCCATGATTCCTGTTTCCCTTGTAGCCTGCTGTGTCGTGTCTGCATCTCCTGCTAACAGATAAGACATTTTCTTTTTTTTGTTTTTGTGCTTTATTTTTTGCATTTTGTCCTGCACTTCCGTGGGGGCCTTCTGGGTCCCCTCCGGGGGCTTTTGCCCTCTCAGTTTAGTTCAGCCACTGATGTTTGTACTTTTGCTTTTTCCAGTTTTTTCAGTGGCTGCTGTTTTGGTTTTGTTGCACCAGAGAACTAGTTTGGGTGGTGGAGGTCGTGTGATCTCAGGTGTTTTTGAAATTAGTAGAGTTGGTGCTTTGCAGGGTTTTTTGGGATTGCAGTAAGTACCCTTCCTATCCTTTTCTATTTAGATTAGCTTGGGCCCCAACGTTTGCTCATACTATTTTCTGTCTGTGTCAGTATTTCTTCTTGTCTAACAGCCATTACATGTTTGGGGGCTTTCTATGTTCTTTGGGGATCTGCTCCGGGGCAGATAGCTTTCCTATTTCTATCTTTAGGTGTAGTTAGTTTCTCAGGCTGTGACGAGGCGTCTAGGACCAACGTAGGAACGCTCCACGGCTGCCTCTAGTTGTGGTGGTTAGTCAGGGTACTGCAATCTCATAGATTCCAACTGCTCTGGTGTATTGCATTTTTTACCTGCACTCCTCAGTTACCGAAACATAACAGTATCACCGGCCCAAAATTTAAAGTTGTATGGTACTCACAGAAGGGAAAAATATTGTGAAAGAAAAAACGGTTTGTTTGTTGCATTTTTTTTTCCCTCTGTATCTCTGGGTGCTGGGGAGGATTTTTTTTCTCTCTCAATGGAGTTTGCACAGTTGTCTGGCCGTGTGGATCAGCTTGCCACTGAGGTTCAGAGTATTGCTGCATATCTTGCTAGGTTGCCTGTTGTGGAACCTAGGATTCCCATGCCAGATTTGTTTTTGGGGGATCGAGCTAAGTTTCAGAATTTCAAAAATAATTGTAAATTGTTTTTTGCCTTAAAATCTAAGTCCTCAGGGAACGCAGCGCAGCAGGTTCAAATTGTCATCTCTCTCCTGTGCGGCGATCCTCAGGATTGGGCTTTTTGCCTGACACCTGGGATCCTGTTTTGAGTGATGTTGATGCATTTTTTCAGGCTTTGGGGTTATTGTACGATGAGCCTAATGTCACTGATCAAGCTGAAAAAGCCTTGTTGGCATTAAATCAGGGGCTTGATGACGCTGAGTTATACTGTCAGAGATTCCGTAGGTGGGCAGTCCTGACCAAGTGGAATGACGACGCTTTGGCGGCCCTTTTTCGGAAGGGTCTGTCAGATAATGTAAAGGATGTTATGGTGGGATTCCCTGTCCCCTCTGGTCTCAATGATTCTATGTCATTAGCGATTCAAATTGACAGACGTTTGCGTGAGCGGAGAAGTATGCGTGGAATAGTGTTGCCTTGTGAACCTGCTTCTGAATCCATGCAGTGTGATAGAGTGATGTCTGGGGCACAGCGTCATGAGTTTCGAAAGCGCAACGGGTTATGTTTCTACTGTGGTAATGCCTCTCATGCTATTTCAGTCTGCCCTAAGCGGGGAAGACGTTTTGCACGCTCAGTTGTCTTGGGTAGTGTTCAGACTAAGTTTTTATTAACTGTCACTCTGATATGCTCTCTGTCCTCATTTTCTGCTCAGGCTTTCGTTGATTCTGGAGCAGCTATTAACCTGATGGATTATGATTTTGCTAAACGTTGTGGGTTTCCCTTGATACCCCTACAGAAGTCTATTCCCCTACTGGGGATCGATTCTACCCCTTTGGCTGAGAATAAACGCAGTTCTCTACTCAGGTGATAATGAGGGTGGAACCTGATCATCAGGAGTGCTGCAAATTTTTGGTTCTGTATAATCTGCATGATATTATCGTACTGGGTTTCCCTTGGTTACAGTCTCATAATCCTGTTTTGGATTGGAAAACTGTGTCTGTAACCAGTTGGGGCTGCCAATGTGTTAATACCAACACTCCTGTTTTTTCTGCCTCCCCCCAGGCTCAGGATGTTCCTGACTTTTTGATTGATTTTTCTGATGTGTTTAGCGAAAGTAAATCTGCATCCTTGCCTCCCCATAGGAGCTATGACTGCGCTATTGAATTAGTGCCTGGTAGTAAATTCCCTAAAGGTCGCCTTTTTAACTTGTCTGTACCTGAACATGACGCTATGCGGTCTTATATCAAGGAGTCATTGGAGAAGGGTCATGTCAAACCATCCTCTTCACCCTTAGGTGCCGGTTTTTTCTTTGTGGCCAAAAAGGATGGTTCATTAAGGCCGTGTATTGATTATCGTCTTTTGAAAATATTACTGTGAAATATCAATATCCGTTACCCTTGATTTCTGACCTGTTTTCCAGGGTGAAAAATGCTACTTGGTTTACCAAGCTTGACCTCAGGGGGGCATATAACCTTATTCGCATTAAGCACGGGGATGAATGGAAGACGGCATTTAATACCCCTGAGGGGCATTTTGAGTACCTTGTGATGCCCTTTGTGCTCACTAATGCTCCTTCTGTCTTCCAGTCCTTCATGAATGACATTTTCAGGGATTTTGTGGATAAATTTCTGATTGTTTATTTGGATGATATCTTGATTTTTTCTAATGACTGGGACTCTCATGTGAAACATGTTCGAACTGTATTCCAGATTTTGAGAGAGAATGCTCTGTATGTGAAGGGATCAAAGTGTCTTTTTGGCGTACAGAGGATCTCATTTTTGGGATTCATTTTGTCCCCATCTGTTATTGAAATGGACCCGGTCAAGGTTCAGGCCATTTGTGATTGGGTCCAACCTACTTCATTAAAGGCTCTTCAAAGATTTTTGGGTTTTGCCAATTTTTATCGTAAATTTATTGGTAATTTCTCGGTTATTGTTAAACCTTTAACTGATTTGACCAAAAAGGGTTCTGATGTGGTGAATTGGCCTCCTGAGGCAGTCTCTGCATTTCAGGAACTTAAGCAGAGATTCACTTCTGCTCCTGTTCTACAGCAGCCTGATGTTTCTCTACCATTTCAGGTGGAGGTTGATGCCTCTGAAATTGGGGCAGGTGCCGTTTTGTCCCAAAGAGATCCAGAGACCTCTAAAAGTAACCATTGTGCCTTTTTCTCTCGAAAATTTTCTCCTACTGAACGTAATTATGACGTGGGTAATCGGGAGTTATTGGCCATGAAGTGGGCTTTTGAAGAGTGGAGACATTGGCTGGAGGAGCAAAACATCAGGTGGTGGTCCTTACGGACCATAAGAATCTGGTTTATCTGGAATCTGCCAAGCGACTTAATCCTAGACAGGCCAGGTGGGCCTTGTTTTTCACACGTTTTAATTTTGTGGTTTCATTTCTTCCTGGCACTAAGAATGTTAAGGCGGATGCCCTCTCAAGGAGTTTCCTGGCGGACTCTCCTGAGTTATCTGATCCTTCTGTTATTTTGAAAGAGGGTATAGTTCTTTCCGCCATCTCGCCCAATTTGAGACTGGCTTTGGAGGGGTGTCAGGAGGATAAGCCCGAGCGCTGCCCTGTTGGGAAATTGTTTGTCCCGGACCAGTGGAAAAAGAGTGTGATGTCTGAGATTCATTGTTCCGCGCTGGCCGGTCATCCCGGAATTTTTGGTACCAGAGACTTGGTTAGTCGGTCCTTTTTGTGGCCTACCTTGTCTCGTGATGTCAGGGAATTTGTGCAGTCCTGCGGGACTTGCTCTCGCTCCAAGCCTTGCTCTCGCTCTAGTGGTTTGTTGATGCCATTGCCTGTGCCCAAGAGACCATGGACCCATCTCTCTATGGATTTCATTTCCGACCTCCCTGTTTCTCAGAGAATGACCGTCATCTGGGTGATTTGTGATAGGTTTTCCAAGATGATACATCTTGTGCCATTACCTAAGTTGCCTTCCTCCTCTGAATTGGTGCCTTTGCTCCTTCAGCACGTGGTTCGTTTACACGGCATTCCTGAGAACATTGTGTCTGACAGAGGAGTCCAGTTTATTTCAAGATTTTGGAGGACCTTTTGTTCTAAACTTGGTGTTCAATTGTCTTTCTCCTCGGCGTTTCATCCTCAGACCAATGGTCAAACTGAGAGAACAAACCAGACATTGGAGACTTATCTAAGATGCTTTGTGTCTGCTGATCATGATGACTGGGTCTCTTTTTTGCCTTTGGCTGAGTTTGCTCTTAATAATAGGGCTAGCTCTGCCACTTTGATGTCTCCATTTTTCTGTAATTCTGGATTTCACCCTCGATTTTCTTCAGGACAGACGGAGGCTTCTGTCTGTCCAGGTGTTAACTCTGTTGTGGAGCGTATGCAACAGATTTGGGACAGTTCATATGTGCATATCACCTAAAAGTGACTAGAAGATTGTAATATATAGATATAAGTTAATTATCACATTAACAAGTGTTGAAAAATAAAAATTAAATAAATAAAATAAAATAAAAAAAGAGAGGGCTGACGTCAGCGACACATGCGCATTGAAACTCCACATAACTGTACACCTGAACAAAGCGAAACTTGATTTTCTATTGGTTGCTTATACCTATTTAAGATACAGACCCCATTCAACCTGCGTTCGCCTCCTGACGAAGGGACGAAACGCGCGTTGGGGCGCTTTGGGGAGACCACACCACACTGACCATCACTAATGTAAGTTTTACCCGCATACAATGATATCGCTTTTGTAGTAGCAGCCGGGTTGCGCTGTTTAGTGCATTTAACTATTGCCTATCTGACTCTCATCAGCTTGCATATACACAAAGTGTTTGAAGTGGATACTTTATAGTGCTTAATAGCACGTATCCTAATGCTGACGTCTTATCATATTTATTTCTTAATAGGCTTAGTGAACTTACCATCAATAAAGTAAACTGCTACTCTTTAACCATTTAATGAGTTACATAACATTATTTAGAGGTCAGGTGTTTTCTGTGATCATTTCCCCAATTTTAACCATTGTTGGTAGTACCTGTTTTTTCATTATGGTTTCATTTTATTTTGTTGTATAAATTCGTATTTATTAATTTATTTGCATTTGTTTATCATTAAATAAAAATTTGTATTTTTATAACAGCACTTTATACTGTTTTCTCTTGGTAGTATTATACTATATATGGGGCCTGGGGCCATCATACTTTATATATAGAGGAACTTGAGCCATCATAAAGTATATATGGAGGAACTGGGACCATCATACTATATACACTGCTCAAAAAAATAAAGGGGACACTTAAACAACAGAATATAACTCCAAATCAATCAAACTTCTGTGAAATCAAACTGTTCACTTAGGAAGGAACACTGATTGACAATCAATTTCACATGCTGTTGTGCAAATGGAATAGACAACAGATGGAAATTATTGGCAATTATCAAGACACACTCAATAAAGGAGTGGTTCTGCAGGTGGGGACCACAGACTACATCTCAGTACCAATGCTTTCTGGCTGATGTTTTGGTCACTTTTGAAAGTTGATTGTGCTTTCACACTCATGGTAGCATGAGACGGACTCTACAACCGACACAAGTGGCTCAGGTAGTGAAGCTTATCCAGGATGGCACATCAATGTGAGCTGTGGCAAGAAGGTTTGCTGTGTCTGTCAGCGTAGTGTCCAGAGGCTGGAGGTGCTACAAGGAGGCAGGCCAGCACACCAGGAGACGTGGAGGGCGCCGTAGGAGGGCAACAACCCACCAGCAGGACACCTACCTCTGCCTTTGTGCAAAAAGGAACAGGAGGAGCACTGCCAGAGCCCTGCAAAATGACCTCCAGCAGGCCCCAAATGTGCATGTGTCTGCTCAAACGGTTAGAAACTGACACCATGAGGATGGTTTGAATTCCCGACATCCACAGATGGGGGTTGTGCTCACAGCCCAACACCATGCAGGACGCTTAGGCATTTGCCACAGAACACCAGGATTGGCAAATTCGCCACTGGCACCCTGTGCTTTTCACAGATGAAAGCAGGTTCACACTGAGCACATGTGACAGACTTGACAGAGTCTGGAGACACCGTGGAGAGTGATCTGCTGCCTGCAACATCCTTCAGCATGACTGGTTTGGCAGTGGGTCAGTAATGGTGTGGGGTGGCATTTCTTTGGAGGGCCGTACAGCCCTCCATGTGCTCACCAGAGGTAGCCTGACTACCATTAAGTACCGAGATGAGATCCTCACACCCCTTGTGAGACCATATGCTGGTGCGGTTGGCCCTGGGTTCCTCCTAATGCAGGACAATGCCAGACCTCATGTGGCTGGAGTGTGTCAGCAGTTCCTGGAAGATGAAGGCATTGAAGCTATGGACTGGCCCGCCCTTTCCCCAGACCTGAATCCGATTGAGCACATCTGGGACATCATGTCTCGTTCCATCCACCAACGTCACGTTGCACCACAGACTGTCCAGGAGTTGGCAGATGCTTTAGTCCAGGTCTGGGAGGAGATCCCTCAGGAGAACATCCGCAACCTCATCAAGAGCATGCCCAGACATTGTAGGGAGGTCATACAGGCACGTGGAGGCCACACACAATACTGAGCATCATTTTGACTTGTTTCCACTTAATTTCGTCTTGTTTTGATTTTTATTTTGACTTGTTTCCACTTTCATTTTGGGGTCTCTCCAAATCCAGGCCTCCATTGGTTCAAAAATTTGATTTCCATTGATGATTTTTGTGTGATTATGTTGATAGCACATTCAAATTTGTACACAGCAAAGTATTCAATGAGAATATTTCATTCATTTAGATCTAGGATGTGTTATTTGAGTATTCCCTTTATTTTATTAAGCAGTGTACAAGTATAGATGCTCTTTTAACCCCTTACTGCCATCGGACGTACTATCCCGTCCATGGTACCTGGGCCCGTATGACCGGGGACGGGATAGTACGTCATAGGCGATCAGCTGCGCTCCTGAGGGGAGCGCAGCTAATCGCCGCCGGGTGTCAGCTGATTATCACAGCTGACACCCATGACTGTGTGTCAGGAGCGGTCACGGACCGCTCCCGGCACATTAACCCCTTGCACACCGCGATCAAACATGATCGCGGTGTACTGGGGGCACAGGGGAGGATCGCGCAGGGTGGGGGCTCCCTGCGCGCCCCCCTGAGACCCTCAGAGCAGCGCGATGTGATCGCGCTGTTCTGAGGGCTTCCTCCCTCCCAGGACCCAGATCCAAGATGGCGCCGGGGTCCTGGAGGGAGGCGGCTACCTCAGTGCCTGCCGAGAGCAGGCACTGAGAAGCCTGCATCTATGCCTGTGCGATCGCTGGTGTGACAGAGTGCTGTGCACACTGTCACACCAGCGATCTGATAAAATACTGTGATGTCCCACCCTGGGACAAAGTAAAAAAGTTAAAAAAGTAAAAATAAACATGTGTAAAAAAAAAATCCAAAATAGATAAAAAAAAAAAAATATATTCCCCAATAAATTCACTTCTTCCTGTAAATAAAAAAAAAAAAACATAAAAATACACATATTTGGTATCGCCGCGTCCGTAACGACCCCCCTATAAAATTGTCCCACTAGTTAACCCCTTTAGTGAACCCCTTAAAAAAAAAAAAAAAAAAACGAAGCAAAAAATCAATGCTTTATCATCATACCGCCGAACAAAAAGTGGAATAACGCGCGATCAAAAAGACCGATATAAAAAAACATGGTACCGCTGAAAACGACATCTTGTCCCGCAAAAAACGAGCCGTCATAAAGCATCATCAGCGAAAAAATAAAAAAGTTATAGCTCGCAGAATAAAGCGATGCAAAAATAATTATTTTTTATATAAAATTGTTTTTATTCTATAAAAGCGCCAAAACATGAAAAAATGATATAAATGAGGTATCGCCATAATCGTACTGACCCGAGGAATAAAACTGCTTTATCAATTTTACCACACGCGGAACGGTATAAACGCCTCCCCCAAAAGAAATTCATGAATTGCTGATTTTTGTTCATTCTAACCTCCCAAAAATCGAAATAAAAAGCGATCAAAAAACGTCACGTGCTCAAAAATGGTACCAATAAAAACGTCAACTCGTCCCGCAAAAAATAAGACCTCACATGACTCTGTGGGCCAAAATATGCAAAAATTATAGCTCTCAAAATGTGATGATGCAAAAACTATTTTTGCAATAAAAAGCGTCTTTTAGCGTGACAGCTGCCAATCATAAAAACCCGCTATAAATAGTAAATCAAACCCCCCTTTATCACCCACTTAGTAAGGGAAAAATAATAAAATTAAAAAAAAGTATTTATTTCCATTTTCCCGTTAGGGTTAGGGTTGCGGCTAAAGTTAGGGTTAGGGTTGGCGCTAAAGTTAGGATTAGGGTTAGGGTTGGGATTAGGGGTGTGTTAGGGTTAGGTTTGTGGTTAGGGTTGGGACTAGGGTTAGGGGTGTGTTGGGGTTAGGGTTGGAGTTAGAATTGGGGGGTTTTTCGCTGTTTAGGCACATCAGGGGCTCTCCAAATGTGACATGGCGTCTGATCTCAATTCCAGCCAATTCTGCGTTGAAAAAGTCAAACGGTGCTCCTTCACTTCTCAGCTCTGCCATGCGTCCAAACAGTAGTTTATCCCCACATATGGGGTATCAGCGTACTCTGGACCCCAAGAGTTATTGTGCAATTTGTCCTATTTCTTCTGCTACCCTTGGGAAAATAAAAAACTGGGGGCGAAAATATCATTTTTGTACAAAAAAAAATATTTTTTTGTTTTTACGGCTGTACATTATAAACTTCTGTGAAGCACTTGGGGTTTCATAGCGCTCACCACACATCTAGATAAGTTCCTTGTGGGGTCTATTTTCCAAAATGGGGTCACTTGTTGGGGATTTCCACTGTTTAGGCGCATCAGGGGCTCTCCAAATGCGACATGACGCCCCCAGACCATTCCATCAAAGTCTGCAATCCAAAACGTCACTACTTCCCTTCCGAGCCCCGACGTGTACCCATACAGTAGTTTTCTCCCACATATTGGATATCAGCGTACTCAGGACAAATTGGACAACAACTTTTGGGGTCCAATTTCTCCTGTTACCCTTGTAAAAATAAAATATTGGGGCAAAAAAATCATTTTTGCAAAAAAAAAAAAAGGATTTTTTATTTTTACGGCTGTGCGTTATAAACTTCTGTGAAGCACTTCGGGGTTCAAAGTGCTCACCACACATCTAGACAAGTTCCATGTGGGGTCTATTTTCCAAAATGGGGTCACTTGTGGGGGGTTTCCACTGTTTAGGCGCATCAGGGGCTCTCCAAATGCGACATGACGCCCCCAGACCATTCCATCAAAGTCTGCAATCCAAAACGTCACTACTTCCCTTCCGAGCCCTGACGTGCGCCCATACAGTAGTTTTCTCCCACATATTGGGTATCAGCGTACTCAGGACAAATTGGACAACAACTTTTGGGTTCCAATTTCTTCTGTTACCCTTGTGAAAATAAAATATTGGGGGCGAAAAAATCATTTTGTAAAAAAAAAAAAGATTTTTTATTTTTACGGCTGTACGTTATAAACTTCTGTGAAGCACTTCGGGGTTCAAAGTGCTCACCACACATCTAGATAAGTTCCTTGTGGGGTCTATTTGCCAAAATGGGGTCACTTGTGGGGGGTTTCCACTGTATAGGTGCATCAGGGGCTCTCCAAATGTGACATGACGCCCCCAGACCATTCCATCAAAGTCTGCAATCCAAAACGTCACTACTTCCCTTCCGAGCCCTGACGTGCGCCCATACAGTAGTTTTCTCCCACATATTGGGTATCAGCGTACTCAGGACAAATTGGACAACAACTTTTGGGTTCCAATTTCTTCTGTTACCCTTGTGAAAATAAAATATTGGGGACGAAAAAATCATTTTTGTAAAAAAAAAAAAAGATTTTTTATTTTACTGCTGTACGTTATAAACTTTAGTGAAACACCTGGGGGTTAAAAGTTCTCACCACACATCTAGATAAGTTCCTTGAGGGGTCTAGTTTCCAAAATGGCGTCATTTATGGGGTTTCCACTGTTTAGGCAGATCAGGAGCTCTCCAAACACGACATGGCGTCCAGCCAATTCTGCGTTGAAAAAGTCAGACGGCGCTCCTTCCCTTCCAAACTCTGCCATGCACCCAAACAGTGGTTTACCCCCACATATGGGGTATCAGCGCACTCAGGACAAATTGCACAATAACTTTTGGAGTCTTGTTACCCTTGGAAAAATAAAAATTGGGGTGAAAAGATCATTTTTGTGGAAAAAATATGATTTTTAAATTTTACGGCTCTACGTTATAAACTTGTGTGAAGCACTTGGGGGTTCAAATTGCTCACCAAAGATCTAGAAAAGTTCCTTAGGGGTCTAGTTTCCAAAATGGGTCATTTGTGGGGGGTTTCCACTGTTTAGGCACATCAGGGGCTCTCCAAATGCAACATGGCATCCAATCTCAATTCCAGCCAATTTTGGTTGGAAAAAGTCAAATGGTGCTCCTTCCATTCCGAGCTCTGCCGTGCGCCCAAACAGTGGTTCCCACCCACATATGGGGTATCAGCGTACTCAGGACAAATTGGACAACAACTTATGTGGTCCAATTTCTCCTGTTACCCTTGAGAAAATAAAAAATTAGTGACTAAAATATAATTTTTGTGGGAAAAAAATAGGATTTTTTATTTTCATGCCCGGGCATTATAAACTTGTGTGAAGCACTTGGGGTTCAAAGTGCTCACCAAAGATCTAGATAAGTTCCTTAGGGGGTATAGTTTCCAAAATGGGGTCACTTGTGGGGGTTTCCACTGTTTAGGCTCATCTGGGGCACTGCAAACGGAACATGACCCCCATCAACGTCTGCATTCCAAAACGTTACTACTTCCTTTCCAAGCCCTGCCGTGCACCCAAACAGTTCCCCCCCCCCCACATATGGGGTATCAGCGTACTCAGGACAAATTGGACAACAACTTTTGGGGTCCAATTTCCTTGGGAAAATTCAAAAATTTGGGACTAAAAAATCATTTTGTGGAAAATTGTTTTTTTTTGTTTTTCACACCCAGGCATTATAAGCTTTTGTGAAACACTTGGGAGTTCAAAGTGCTCACAACAGATCTAGATAAGTACCTTAGGGGTCTAGTTTCCAAAATGGTGTCACTTGTGGGGGTTTCCACTGTTTAGGCGCATCAGGGGCTCTCCAAACACGACATGGCGTCCAATCTCAATTCCAGCCAATTTTAGTTTGAAAAAGTCAAACGGCGCTCCTTCCCTTACGAGCTCTGCCGTGTGCCCAAACAGTGGTTTTCCCCCACATATTGGGTATTGGCGTACTCAGGAGAAATTGCATAACAACCTTATCTGCCCATTTTCTCCTTTTACCCTTGTGAAAATAAAAAAAAAGTTTGTAAAAGATCATTTTTGTGGCTAAAAAGTTAAATATTCATTTTTTCCTTCCACGTTGCTTTAGTTCCTGTGAAGCACCTGAAGGGTTAATAATCTTTTTGAATGTGGTTTTGAGTACCTTGAGGGGTGCAGTTTTTAGAATGGTGTCACTTTTGGGTATTTTCTGCCATATAGACCCCTCAAAGTGACTTCAAATGAGAGGTGGTCCCTAAAAAAAATGGCTGTGTAAATTTTGTTGTAAAAATGAGAAATCGCTGGTCAACTTTTAACCCTTATAACTTCCTAACAAAAAAAATTTTGGTTCCAAAATTGTGCTGATGTAAAGTAGACATGTGGGAAATGTTATTTATTAACTATTTTGTGCGACATATTTCTCTGTTTTAAGGGAATAAAAATTCAAAGTTTGAAAATTGCAAAATTTTAAAAATTTTCGCCATATTTGCATTTTTTTCAAAAATAAACGCAAGTTATATCGAAGAAATTTTACTTCTAACGTGAAGTACAATATGTCACGAGAAAACAATCTCAGAATCGCGAAGATCCGTTGAAGCGTTCCAGAGTTATAACCTCATAAAGAGACAGTGGTCAGAATTGTAAAAATTGGCCCGGTCATTAACGTGCAAACCACCCTTGGGGGTGAAGGGGTTAAATGGCTATAGGGGGGTTAGATGGGGAGACATGCACTTTGGGGCTTGGACCCCTGATCTTTTAGAACCTAGCAATGTCCCTACCGTACTGTGTGTTTACTTGTCAGTGTTTCCAGAGATATATGTACTGTATGTTTGTAAGTAAGTTCAGTTATGGTACCATATCTAAGCAGTAAGCTTGGTTCTGGTACTGTATCGATGTAGTAATCTAGATTCTGGTACCATATGCATGCCGTAAGCTTGGTTCTGTTCCTGTACCTATGTAGTAGACTTAATAAGCTGGGTTCTGCTCCCTTATCTCTGTAGTAAGCTCGGTTTGCCTCTCATATCTTTGTAGTAAGTTCGGTTCTGCTCCCATATCCTTGTAGTAAGCTCGGTTCTTCTCCCACAGCTCTGTAGTAAGCTCTGTTCTACAGTCATGGACAAAAGTTTTGAGAATGACACAAATATTAATTTTTACAAAGTCTACTGCTTCACTTTCTTATGGCAATTTGCATATACTCCAGAATGTTATAAAGAGTGATCAGCTTAACAGCAATTTCTTGCAAAGTCAATATTTGGCTAGAAAATGAACTTTATCCCCCAAAACACATTTCAACATCATTGCAGCCCTGCCTTAAAAGGACCAGCTAACCTCTTTTCAGTGATTGCTCCATTAACACAGGTGTGGGTGTTGATGAGGACATGGCTGGAGATCAATCTGTCATGATTAAGTAAGAATGACACCACTGGACACTTTAAAAGGAGGCTGGTGCTTGGCATCATTGTTTCTCTTCTGTTAACCATGGTTATCTCTAAAGAAACACGTGCAGTCATCATTGCAATGCACAAAACTGGCCTAACAGTGAAGAGTATCGCTGCTAGAAAGATTGCACCTCAGTCAACAATCTATCGCATCATCAAGAACTTCAAGGAGAGAGGTTCCATTGTTGCCAAAAAGGCTCCAGGGCGCCCAAGAAAGACCAGCAAGCGCCAGGACTGTCTCTTAAAAGTGTTTCAGCTGTGGGATCGGGCTACCAGCAGTGCAGAGCTTGCTCAGGAATGGCAGCAGGTGTGAGTGCATCTGCACGCATTGTGAGGCGGAGACTCTTGGAGCAAGGCCTGGTCTCAAGGAGGGCAGCAAAGAAGCCACTTCTCTCCAGAAAAAACATCATGGACAGACTGATATTCTGCAAAAGGTACAGGCAGTGGACTGCTGAGGACTCGGGTAAAGTTATTTTCTCTGATGAATCCCCTTTTCGATTGTTTGGGACATCAGGAAAATGCCTCATTCGGAGAAGACAAGGTGAGCTCTACCACCAGTCTTGTCTCATGCCAACTGTTAAGCATCCTGAAACCATTCATGTGTGGGGTTGCTTCTCAGCCAAGGGAATCGGCTCTCTCACAGTCTTGCCTAAAAACACAGCCATGAATAAAGAATGGTACCAGAATGTCCTCCAAGAGCAACTTCTCCCAACCCTCCAAGAGCAGTTTGGCGATCAACAATGCCTTTTCCAGCATGATGGAGCACCTTGCCATAAAGCAAAGGTGATAACTAAATGGCTCAGGGAACAAAACATAGAGATTTTGGGTCCATGGCCTGGAAACTCCTCAGATCTTAATCCCATTGAGAACTTGTGGTCAATCATCAAGAGACGGGTGGACAAACAAAAACCTAAAAATTCTGACAAAATGAAAGCATTGATTGTGCAAGAATGGACTGCTATCAGTCAGGATTTGGTCCAGAAGTTGATTGAGAGCATGCCAGGGAGAATTGCAGAGGTCCTGAAGAAGAAGGGTCAACACTGCAAATATTGACTTGCTGCATTAACTCATTCTAACTGTCAATATAAGCTTTTGTTACTCATATGTTTGCAATTATATTTCTGTCTGTGATAAAAACATCTGTCAAACACACATAAAAACCAGAGGGCAGCAGATCATGTGAAAATATAATATTTGTGTTATTCTCAAAACTTTTGGCCATGACTGTACTCCCTTATCTCTGTAGAAAGCTTGGTTCTTCTCCCATATCTCTGTAGTAAGCTCTGTTCTGCTCCCTTATATCTGTAGTAAGCTCTGTTCTGCTCCCTTATCTCTGTAGCAAACTCGGTTCTGCTCCAATATCTCTGTAGTAAGCTTGGTTCAACTCCATTATCTCTGTAGTAAGTTCTGTTCTGCTCCATTATCTCTGTAGTAAGCTTGGTTCTGCTCCCTTATCTCTGTAGCAAACTCGGTTCTGCTCCAATATCTCTGTAGTAAGCTTGGTTCAACTCCATTATCTCTGTAGTAAGTTCTGTTCTGCTCCATTATCTCTGTAGTAAGCTCAGTACTGCGTTCATAAATCTGCATTAAGCTCTGTTCTGCTCCCTTATTGCTGTAGTAAAGTCCGTTCTGCTCCATTATCTCTGTAGTAAGCTTGGTTCTGCTCCCTTATCTCTGTAATAACGTCAGTTCTGCTTCCTTATTTCTGTAGTAAGCTTGGTTCTGCTCCCTTATCTCTGTAGTAAGCTCAGTTCTGCTCCTTTAGCTCTGTAGTAAGCTCGGTTCTGCTCCCTTATCTCTGTAGTAAGCTTGGTTCTTCTCCCATATCTCTATAGAAAGCTCTTTTCTGCTCCCTTACATCTGTAGTAAGCTCTGTTCTGCTCCCGTATCTCTGTAGTAAACTCGGTTCTGCTCCATTATCTGTGTAGTAAGCTTGGTTCTGCTCCCTTATCTCTGTAGTAAGCTCAGTTCTGCTCCCATGTCTCTGTAGTAAGCTCTGTTCTGCTCCCTTATCTCTGTAGTAAGCTTGGTTCTTTCCCATATCTCTGTAGTAAGCTCTGTTCTGCTCCCTTACATCTGTAGTAAGCTCTGTTCTGCTCCCTTATCTCTGTAGTAAACTCAGTTCTGCTCCTTTATCTCTGTAGTAAGCTTGGTTCTGCTCTCTTATCTCTGTAGTAAGTTCTGTTCTACTCTCATGTCTCTGTAGTAAGCTCAGTTCTGCTCCCATATCTCTGTAGTAAGCTCAGTACTGCGTTCATAAATCTGCATTAAGCTCTGTTCTGCTCCCTTATTGCTGTAGTAAAGTCCGTTCTGCTCCATTATCTCTGTAGTAAGCTTGGTTCTGCTCCCTTATCTCTGTAATAACGTCAGTTCTGCTTCCTTATTTCTGTAGTAAGCTTGGTTCTGCTCCCTTATTTCTGTAGTAAGTTCTGTTCTGCTCCCATTTCTCTGTACTAAGCTCAGTGCTGCTCCCATATCTCTGTAGTAAGCTCAGTACCGCTTCCTTAAATCTGTATTAAGCTCTGTTCTGCTCCTTTATTGCTGTAGTAAACTCTGTTCTGCTCCATTATCTCTGTAGTAAGCTTGGTTCTGCTTCCTTATCTCTGTAGTAAGCTCAGTTCTGCTCCCTTATCTCTGTAGTAAGCTTGGTTCTGCTCCCTTATTTCTGTAGTAAGTTCTGTTCTGCTCCCATGTCTCTGTAGTAAGCTCAGTTGTGCTTCCTTAAATGTGTAGTAAGCTCTGTACTGCTCCCTTATTGCTGTAGTAAACTACGTTCTGCTCCATTATCTCTGTAGTAAGTTTGGTTCTGCTCACTTATCTCTGTAGTAAACTCAGTTCTGCTCCCTTATCTCTATAGTAAGCTCGGTTCTGCTCCCATATCTCTGTAGTAAGTTTGGTTCTGCTCCTATTTCTCTCTAGTAAGGTCGGTTCTGCTCCCTTATTTACGTAGTAATCCATCCTTCTGGTGTCTATGTAATCAGCTTTCTTCTGTTACAGTATCTATGTAGGCAGTAAGCTTAGTTCTGCTCCCATATCTATGCAGCAAGCTCCGTTTTTTTTATATATCTATGTACAAGCCTGTTTTTAAAGTCTGTTATCTCTGTTGCTTTAATGGAGCAGTCAGAGATAAGTAGGGCAAAGGTGGGCGACGGCAACTTGAGGGCCACTGCCTTGTGATTGCCCCCCAGGCTGGAGTGCCAGCCAGCCCCTGGCGCTTGTTCAGCACTGTATATTCAGCGATGTAAAAGGCACAGATAGTTATTAACCATCTCTGCCTTCTCTATCAGGACTCCAGCTGGATCTCTACATCTACAGCTACATGATCGTGTGTATCTGCGCTACTATATGGTGACATAGAACATTACCACAGTGTAGAAGCCAGACTACCTGGATATTTAACGTCAATGAGAAATCTTGCCAAAGTTAATAATATGCTAATAGGGGAAAAAAAATAAAGTTTTCAAAACATCTCAATTTACTAACCATATACAGTCCCTGACAGAAGTTATGTCGCTTATCCATGTTATGTAAATCAAAGCTTATAACCTGACGTTAAATTCATCCATTGGTTTTATAAATTACTTTTTTGAAAGCTGAAACCCTCCCAAATTTGGTTTAGGTTAAGAAAATAAATTGGCATCAATGCTGAAATATTGATCATTTAATGAACACAGAATGGTCAGGTTTTGGCAAGACAAAAGTTTTGTCACCTGGTCATATAATGCACCCAATCCTAGTTTACATCCTCACCAGTGCTCAGTAAATGATCGGTTAATTAGTGGGTGTGTACAAAAAGAAACCCAGTACCCCAGACCTTCACTTGAACTGCAACTTGAGCTCTGACAACATGCCAAAAATCCACCCTGCGACCAAATCCTTGATTATCAAGAGTCTGAAGACCAAATCCACTGCAGAGGTGGCTGACACCTTTGGTGTGTCTCAGCGTCAAGTACAAAGAATTAAAAAAAGATTTGAAGAGACTGGAGATGGGTTTGACAAGCCCAGGTCCAGCAGACCCCGCAAGACAACTGCTCAGGAGGAACGTTTGTTTGTTAGAAAATCCAAAGCAAGCCCCTCTTCCACTGCAGCAGAGCTCCAACAGGCCTGGTCACCTCAAGTCCCTGTGTCAACTAGAACAGTTTGTAGGATTCTGTCTTTAAATGTCCTCCATGGTCGATTCAGTGCCCAGAAGCCATCACTAAACAAAAGGCAAATAAAAAACCATGTGGCATTTGCAAAGTCCCACAGCCTGCTAAACAGATGGACGCTGGAAAAGTGGCAGAAGGTGGATTTCTCTTTTGAATCTTCAGTAGAATTACACTACAGCCGCCGCAAATACTGCAGGAGACCTACTGGAGCCCATATGGATCCAAATACACCCAGAAAACAGTTAAATTTGGTGGTGGAAAGATCATGGTCTGGGGTTAAATTTAGTATGGGGTGTGCAAAACATTTGCAAGGTGGAAGGCAATATCAATAGCCTAAAATAACAAGAAGTATTAGCTACCTCTTACATTCCAAATCATAAAAGGGGTCAAATTTTGCAGCAGGATGGTGCTCCATCACATACATCCATTTCTAGAACAAAGTTCCTCCAGGCGAAAAAGATCAAGGTGCTCAATGACTGGCCAGCCCAGTCACCAGACATGAACATCATTAAGCATGTTTGGGGTAGGATGAAAGAGGAAGCTTGGAAGACAAAACCAAGGAATCTAGATGAACTCTGGGAGGCATGTAAGACTGCATTCTTTGCTATTCCTGATGACTTCATTAATAAATTGTATGAATCATTGATGAACCGCATGGATGCAGTCCTTCAAGCTCATGGAAGTCACACAAAATATTAAATATGACTCTAATAGCACCACAACTTCATTCACCAATGTTATGCAACATATATTTGTATTTTAAGATAATTATTTGTTTGAATATCACATTACTTTCTGTGGGCGACAAAACTTTTGTCTTGCCAAAATCTGACCATTCTCTGTCAATTAAATGATCAATATTTCAGCATTGATGCCAATTTATTTTCTTAACCTAAACCAAATTTGGGAGGGTTTCAGCTTTCAAAAGAGTAATTTATAAAACCAATGGATTAATTTAACGTCAGGTTATAAGCTTTGATTTACATAACATGGATAAGCGACATAACTTCTGTCAGGGACTGTAGAATGAGCACTACGTGCAGGAATACACATACATTACATTGGCTGTTATCAATTAGGTTATTAATTGTTGTCTGAGGAATGTTCTGCGACGCTGAATGCACTTGGGTAAATCATCAACATCCACTGCTTGCAGCTTTTTTTGCAATTGCCGACCAATTATGTCCCAACTATGCTGCTCCAAGCCATGGTTGCAGATTCAGGCGACTGCAGGCTACTTACAATAGCAAGAGCAACATGTGGCTGTACTTTTCAGCATTATATGGAATGAATT
Organism: Oophaga sylvatica; assembly: GCA_033576555.1. Lineage (NCBI taxonomy): Eukaryota > Metazoa > Chordata > Amphibia > Anura > Dendrobatidae > Oophaga > Oophaga sylvatica. Next base: position 161,265,405 of record JARQOD010000009.1, read on the forward strand.
GAGTGGCGGCGGAGCATGTGCATTGCAGCTCTATTTTATCACGGATAAAAGTACCCTGACTTGCTGGTAGGTGTGGGTCCCAGTAGTCAGACCCCTCTGATCATCAAGTTATCACCTATCTCCTTTGCATACAAAGTTCATCATATTTGAATATTGTAAAATTATTATCAAACCATAGCAAAACTCAAGGATGATGACTTAATTTTTTCAAAGAATCTCTGAAAATTGAGAAGAGAGATAATTTCTTGATGTGGGTAACTAATTCACTTCTACTTTGAACTAGTTTTGATAGATCTACTCCAATTGTTTTACAATTTTATATATCTGAACAATATACATAAAGAAGAGTACGGTACTTTGAAAAATACATTGCTTTGTTTATTGGTACTAATCATTAGGGCTCTTTCACACATTGCATTTGGAGAGCTCCTGATGTCTGTGTCTCCAGGATGTGTGGTGACAGTTTTCACACGTATCTGAGACTCTTAAGGGTATGCCACACTAAACAATATCGCTAACGAGATCGCTAAAAAACGTCACTATTTAGCGATCCCGTTAGCGATATTGTTCAGTGCGGCAGCTTCCAGCGACGAGCTTCCTGCTGTGATCTCGCTCGTCGCTGACATCGTTCCGGACCCTATTTTATCGTCGGCGCTCCCGCTGGGTAAGTATTATCGCTGAATGTGGCACCTTTTTGTGAACAATGTGCGACCTCATTAACGATGCATTAGTCAGCGGCGGAGGCGGGACTTTGTTTTCTTTCATTAACGCCCTTCAGCTCCGATTGGTGACCACAAACATCACCTCAACTATAATAACTGCGCCTCCATCCATTGTTTCCAGAGCACTTTGTGGATGATTCCAACTGTGCTTTGTGCGTTTTTGTGAGGATAGTATCGCGTGTCGGTGTTTTGCGATCATATTTGTGGCGCAGTGGTGGGTTTTGCGATCCTGTCTGAGTCGTTAGAGCACCATCCATCCCCATTTGGATTTGGATCTTTGGGATATTTGGATTTGGATTCAAGGTACATATTGTTTGTGATGTTGTGATGTTTTGATATTGTTTTTTGACCTTATTTTTTTTTTTCGTCCTCTGCTTTATTGCTTTTACACCCCTGACCTTATTTATTTATTTATTTATTTTTTTCGTCTGCTTTATTTATTTTACACCCCAGACTTTATTTATTTTTTTTCTTTTTTTTTTTTATTTATTTATTTTACACCCCTGACTTTATTTATTATTTTTTTTTTTGCTTTATTTATTTTACACCCCTCACCATTTTAGACATTTGTAAACTGTATAAACTGAAAAGTTTATTTTTTTTTTTTGTTATATAATTTTTATTTTATTCTTTATTTTATTTTGTTTAAACACTTTAGTAATAGTAATTAATTAGTCATTAACTTTTCTCTTCTTTACCGTACAGGTTGCACATAATGAACCTGTCCACCGCGGAGCGTGTGATTGTGGCAGTTGCGCTATCTATGGAGGCAGATCGTCAGGAAGAGGCGCGGGTGGAAGAGAGGCGCTCCAAGCAAAAGCGTCGCATGTGGACCAGAGAATGGCTGGAGCAGAGGTCCAGATTCACCCACATGCATCTAGTGAGGGAGTTGCAGGAGAAGAATCCGCAGGATTTCCGGAATTATCTACGGATGTCGGAGGATTCATTCAAGCTCCTACTGGAAGCTGTGAGGCCACTCATTGAACGGCAGGATACCCGGATGCGTGCAGCTGTTTCAGCAGAGGAACGTTTGGCAGTAACGCTGCGATTTCTGGCAACCGGACGTTCAATGAAGGATTTGCAATATTCTGCTGCAATTTCTCGGTCGCTGCTTGGAGAACTAATTCCGGAGATATGCAACGCCATCGTCCGCAGTTTACGGAGCTACATGCCATTTCCAAAATCAGTGGCGGAATGGCAAATTATTGCCTCTGATTTTGAACGGATTTGGCAGTTCCCAAACTGTGGTGGTGCCTTGGATGGCAAACATGTGCGGATCACGCAACCAGCCAAAAGCGGATCCTTTTTTCATAATTACAAGGCTACTTCAGCGTGATCCTCATGGCCCTTGTTAATGCCAATTATGAATTTATTGACGTTAATGTTGGCATTAATGGAAGGGTTTCTGACGGTGGCGTTTTGGAGCACACAAGTTTTGGTGATCGGTTGTTTAATAATAAACTTAACTTGCCAACCAACATGGACACCACCGCCAACCTAAACTTTGTGTTTGTGGGTGATGAAGCCTTCCCCCTTCATGAGCATCTTGTGAAACCATACCCACAAAAGACTTTGACAGGGGAAAGGCGTATTTTTAATTACAGACTGTCTAGGGCACGGCGTGTTGTGGAGAATGCCTTCGGCATAATGGCCAATCGCTTCAGGGTTTTCCACACTCCAATCAACATGAAGCTGGAATCCATAGACTCTGTGGTGTTGGCCTGTTGTGTGCTGCACAATTTTCTAAGAAAACGCGATGCTGGTACTTACAGTCCGCCAGGCTTCATGGACTCGGACAGCAATGGTGACGTGGTGCTCGGAGAATGGCGTGACAATGATCCCGCTATTGCAGGCCTTCAACCAGTCAATCAAGGCAGGAGCAAGGACAATGCGAAGGCCGGCAGAGACA
>JARQOD010000009.1:161268135-161356056 GCA_033576555.1 Oophaga sylvatica
TAAAGTCGCCGAACATGGCCACCTCACACTTTCGGTTTGGTTGCAAACCCGACTTTAGCGAAAGTGCTTTTTTAGAAGGTGCCCAAACTGTTTGCTAACTCTATTCGAGTCATTGTAATGCCATAGTATATTGGTGTGATTTTTAGTGATGTCGGGCCCTATGACATAAAAGGGTTATAAAAGGAAGGTCTCCTGCTTGGCACAAAATGCCTACAGCAAGGGGGGGTTTTTATTGGGGGAGGGTGCTTGTGCTTGCTGTGGTGCACAGTTGAATAAATCAGTCATCTGGTTATACTGTTGTGACTTGAACCATCATACTAAAAAGCTTTTTAAGGGCTAAATCTGGGCAAATTTCTGTGTTTGCTGTTTTTATTTTATTTCTGAATTTGTTAGGGAGGGACAGTTGCGGGAAGGGGGGGAAGTCAGCTCTAGGCAGGGTTGGGTTTTTTTGCCCCTTAAAAAATTATATATCGCTGCATGCGACCAAAATTTTTTTGGGGGGGGGAGTAAAAAATTGTTTTTTTTTATAAAGAGTATTGTGTTTGGGTTTTACTTTCTGTGGTTGTAACACACAAAAAAGCATTCAACATTTTTTTGGATTAATTTTCCCCCAGCATTTTTTCTTTTTTGGGTACATTTGTGTTGGGGAAATACTCCAAAAAAGTTTAAAAAAATTTTTTCTAAGTAAATTAGTCATCCTACTTTTACGTGATTAGTGGGGCAAAAGGGGAAAATCATGCGAGATCTTGAAGGGGCCGGGGAAATATTGGACCCCCGACAAGGGGCATGAAGCAAGATAGATGGGCTTGTGGTCCGAAAGGGCATTTTCCCCAAAAACCCCAAGGGCCCCAAAACCAGGCCACGCCTTTCATTTGGGGGGTTTTTGCGGAATGCAATGGAAGAGCCGGTTGGGAAAAATGGTGGGGGATGCTGGGTTAGGTGGCAGAAGAGACAAAAGGCGAGTCAGAACCAAGTGGGAAATCTAGCCTTAGCCTCGAAGGGTTTCCGATGTTGGATCCTTGGGGGGGGTCCTTTTGTAAAAAATCAGGGAGAAAGGGTTTTTGACGAGTTTAGGCCCTATCATCACATTTATTAACGCGGGGTAGAGATTGAAAACTTGTCTCGAAGGTGCAAAGCGATGGTTTGAACCAGGGTCCGTTCCTTAAAATGGGGTTGAAAATTGTGGTTTTTCGATGGGGGATTGAGAATAAAGGGACAAGGGAAGCCCTTTGAGGAATGAAGGTTGGGGCCACTCCTTGAGGGGCTCGGGACAAAACCTTACCACCCTGGGGAAAAAAAACTGTCCGGGGTTTCCCACCCATGGGGGAGAAGGAAATGGTGCGGGGAAAGGGGGCTTTCACCCATTTCTAAGTGTATGGTGCCTGGTCACTCTTATACAGGCCCTGGATATGGGGCTGAAGAAGCAGGTGAAGGCAGACCCTCCAACCCGGGAAGAGAAGGGCCACCAGAAGAGGATTACTGTATTTACCCTCCTCATAATTTATTTTTTACTGGATTTGCATTTTGTGCAAAACCTTCATGAGTAAGGGAGTATGGCAACTACACTTTAAAAATATTTGCATGAGGCCCCCAGTTGTTGCCTTTCACGGTCTATGGATGCCCCTTTAAAAATTTTTTCCTGCCTTTGCACTTTTGCAAAGCCTTTATAAGTGTACGAGAACATCAACTAAACTTTCAAAATTTCCTTCAAAAAATTTTTGGGATTCAATTAGTCATCCTTAAGTTTAACGCATTTCTTGTTCATTATGATGGTTGTAATCTCCAAAAAAGTATTAAAAATTTTTTATGGATTCAATTACTCATCCATTTTATTTTTTACATGTTTATGTACTTACGGTGGTTTAAAAACACTCCAAAAAAAAGGGGTGGAAAATGTGTCTTGATTCAATTAATAGCCATTGAGTATTAGGCACTTCATTTTAGATTTCGGGGTATATAAAACTCTAAAAAAAGGTTTAAAAAAATTTTGGGTTTCAATTATTTTTTCCATGCGTATTACGTGGTTTATGTTAAATTTCAGTGGGATATAAAACTCAAAAAAAATTATATGGAGGCATTTTTACAGTTTAACCCCTTTACCCAAGGGGGTTTGCAGTATGACAAGACCAATTTTTTACAGGAAAGATGTATATCTTAGTATCGTGTTAGCCAGGATGAGCTCGGTCAATGTAGACTCGGTCATGAGCTGGAATGAACCTGTCATATTGATTTATGGACGTTTTACATTGGAATTTACTCCAAAGACCCTGTGAGAGCATCACAAAACATTACCAGACCCCAATAGAGGGGGAATAAAACTTTCACATCCTTACTATGAATGTTCCAATATTATGTTCATTCCTCTGCCATAATGACTATTTTTCTTGTCTTCCTATCATTATTTCTGTGCTGTGTTGTGTATAAAATTATGTGATACTTCTTTTTTTTTTAGTCTAGCCGTGAAGAGAAACCTGGTAGCCGAAAGCTTGCAATTTGTTACCCTCTTTTCAGTTAGCCATTAAAAGGATAAAACCCCTGGGACTTCAATTCTAAATATTTTAAGACCAATTTTAACAATTCTGACCACTGTCCCCTTTTTGAGGTAATAACTCTTGGATTGCTTCCATGGGTCCTGGTGATTCTGACAATTTTTCTCGTGATAAAAGGGTTTAGCATTCCGGGTACCGCAAAATTTCGGGTATCGGCCGATATTCGCTGTATCGGAATTTTCCGATACTTAGTTCGATATTTTTCATATATCGTATACGGAATCGGAAGTTCCCATAATTCTTTGAGAGGCAAATGTGATTTTAGACAGCCAATGAGGAAACCTAGGAAATGTGGGCACATCCTGTAATGCTGCGGTCATGTTAACTAATGGCATGGCTGTGATTGGATGCTGAAATGATGTCAGAATGCACTATAAAAGGCGCCGCCGCCATTTTAGCGTCACTGTGCTGTGAATTCAGTTAGGGACAGAACGCTGCTCTGCTGACTCTGAGGGACAGTTACAGATAGCGTTTTTGTGAATTGCTGTGTAGGCAGGCTATTTGAGAAACCGCTCTGTAAATCACCCTTGTTCCTTGCAGTGTTGTTTTCACAGCTCTGTGCAAGGTGTGTGTGTGAGTGCAGGTGACGCTGCAGTTTGCTCTGCATCCAACGCTGTTTGTAGTCATCTGCACGTGTCACTCACTGACTCTTTTTTTTTATTTTGTGGATATTGGTGCTGCTCCATTTCAATATGAAAATTAACACGGTACCTAGTAACAGTTTGTGACGTAGCTTTCCATCCGTATCCAAACATGGTATTGCAAACCCTATCTAATTTCAAGTTACACAATACCGGGCCTTCCCACGATCAATATGTCAAACACTTAGAGTAAAGGTTTAGTAGTAACAGTTGTGTGCAGTGTTCACTGTAGTCTGAGTTTTCATTTTTGGAGTGCAGATCACGCTCCAGTTAGTTTTTCAACCACTGCTGGTTGTAGTCTGCTGAGCGTGTGTCACTGCCTCATCCTTGACATTTTTCTCAAATTGGTGCTGCTCCATTCTATTTCAAATAACTCAAATCTATTAGTGTGACGCGCTTCCATCCGTATACAATATATTGGTTGCAAACACTATAGAAGTACACAAAGGAGCCTTTCACAGCTAGTAACAGTTGTGTGCAGTGTTCACTGTAGTCTGAGGTTTTCATTTTTGGAGTGCAGATCACGCTCCAGTTAGTTCTTCAACCACTGCTGGTTGTAGTCTGCTGAGCGTGTGTCACTGCCTCATCCTTGACATTTTTCTCTAATTGGTGCTGCTCCATTCTATTTCAAATCCGTATACAATACATTGGTTGCAAACACTATAGAAGTACACAAAGGGGCCTTTCACACCTAGTGAACAGTTGTCTGCAGTGTTCACTGCAGTCTCTGCGGAATAACAACACTTAGGCCTTATAACTTTTCTGACTTTCTTTATCAATCTACCAAGATGAAGAAGGCAGGGAGTAAGGCACGTGGTCGTGGCCGTGGAGTTTCAGCAGGGAGAGGACGTGGGGATTCTGTAGCTGCTGCCACCCCAGTGACACAGCATCCACCAGTTTTCCCCGTGAGCGTTCCTTTATGCGCACTTTTGTAGGAGCTCGGCGTACCCCCCTGCTGCGGGAAGAACAAATTGAAGCCGTTGTTGGTTGGATGGCAGCCAATGCATCGACTTCAATTGCTTCCACCTCCTCTCAGGACCACAGCACTGTTGAACAACCATCTGTCTCTTCACTGCCTGCCAAATTGCCCAGGCAGTCAGAGAGTTCTGTACAGGAGCCAGCTGAGTCTCTGCTTCTGTTCTCAGAATCTGTTGGCTTGCAAACAGGGGCCCAGCCAAGCAGCATTCTGGAATGTGAAGAAGAGGGAGTATGCAGTGATGCGCAACAGCTGTGTCTCTCTGAATCAGAAGAGGCGGGTGAGCCAGTGCCGATGGTCAGCACACCGCAGAACGCATCTGATGATGATGAGACTCAGGTGCCAGTATCTGTTGAGCATGGTGCTGGCCAGACCACCCAACAGCAGCAGGTGTTGGAAGAGGGTAGTGATGAGGTCCAAGACCCAACATGGCATGAGGAACAGGAAGGTGGTGGGAGCAGCTCTGAGGAAGAGATTGCCCCAATGGTCCAAACAGGAGGGAGAGGTAGGCTGCAGACTCGGTTGCCTGTAGCCTCCAGTTTGGCACCTGTTCGGAGCAGTTCTCTTCCAAAAGTCAAAACGGGCGTTTCCAGGACTTGCACTGCGTGGTCCTTTTTTGTCACACTTGCAGATGATATTTGCTATGTCAAATGCAAGCTGTGTAATCAAAAAGTAAAAATAGGTAAAAGTGTCAGTAACCTCAATACCACAAATATGTGGAAACATGTGCAGACAAAGCACGTAGTTGAGTTACAAAGACACACTGGAGATGTAGGCCAAACTACAGCATCACCTACATCTTCAGGTCGTGTTGGAGCCTCTTCCTCCAGCTCACACACAGCTGGTTCGGCTTCCTCACAGGATCGCCATGGAAGAACCTTGGTCACTGTTGTCCAGAGACAAAGTGTTATTCCACCCACAGCAGCAAGTTCCCTGTCATCCTCACACTCCCAGGCCACAAAACAGCCATCGGTAGCACAGGCATGGGATAAAAGACGGCCATACTCGGGAAACCATCCACGAGCACAGGCTCTGAATGCTGGCATTGCAAAACTCCTGTCCCTTGAAATGCTGTCATTCAGGCTGGTGGAGACTGACAGTTTCCGTAACTTAATGGCATTGGCAGTCCCACAATACAATGTGCCAAGCCGATTTTATTTCAGCAGGCAAGCCGTCCCTGGTCTGCAAAAGCATGTTGAGGGAAAAATTAAACATGCGCTACTAAACGCCGTCAGTAGCAAGGTCCACCTGACCACCGATGCGTGGACCAGTACCCATGGCCAGGTATGATACCTTTCCCTCACTGCCCATTGGGTCAATGTTGTGGAGCCGGGTACAGATCTTGCGAGTGGCGCTGTACGTGTTCTGCCAACTCCAAGGATTGCAGGAATCAAGTCTGTACACATTGACTCCTCCTCCTACTCCAGTTCTCAGAATCATCGCTGCAGGAGCCGTCACGGTCTACCTCCACATGGACCCGTGAACGCTTACCTGTTGCGACCGATATGAGCACAGACGTGGCTAAACGTCAACAGGCCGTCCTGAAATTAATTTCCATGGGGAATCGAAGCCACACAGCGCAGGAGCTCTGGAATGCCATCAAGCAGGAGAGCAACGTGTGGTTTTTGCCAGCGAATCTCCAGCCAGGCTTGGTAGTGTGTGACAATGGCCGAAATCTGTTGGCAGCTCTGGGCCTTGGCAACCTCACTCACATACCATGTCTGGCACATGTGCTCAACTTGGTCGTGCAGAGTTTTTTGAGGGACTATCCGGATGTTGATGCACTGCTGCACAAGGTCCGCCTAGAGTGTGCTCACTTGCGACGTTCCAGCATGGCCAGATCGCGCATTGCAGCTCTGCAACGCAGATTTTGCCTTCCTGAACATCGCATCATATGTGACGTAGCCACCAGGTGGAATTCCACGTTACATATGTTGGAGCGGTTGTGTGAGCAGCAGCCAGCAGTAATGGAGTATCAGCTGCATCAGGCGCAATCAACTCGCAATTTGCGCCGTTCACACTTCACCACTACTGAGTGGGCTTCTATGAAGGACATCTGCTACGTTTTGTGTGCGTTTGATGAGTCAACGCGGATGGCGAGTGCAGATGATGCACTAGTCAGCCTGACTGTCCCCCTTATCTGCCTGCTTCAAAAAACACTGCAAGCACTAAGGGATGAGGTTTTGGAAGAGGTGGAGGATGAGGAGTCACAAATTCCATCACCTTCTGGACAGTCAGCGCAACGTGGTTCCTCACAAAGGGCTGGGCAGGGCTCACTTTGTGAGGAGGATGAGGAGGAGTCAATGGAGGAGGAAGACATCGCTCCAGAGGGAGGTACACAATGCTCTAGACAGTATGTAGAGCGAGGGTGGGGCGATGCAGAGCAGGCAGAGATTACGCCTCTTGCAGGGGACTGCGTTTCTTGGCCAGTTGGGAGTCTGCAGCACATGGTTGATTTCATGCTGCAGTGCCTGAGAAACGACCGCCACATTGCCCACATTCTCACCACGTCTGATTATTGGGTGTACACCCTCCTAGACCCTCGCTACCGGGACAACTTACAAAGCCTCATCACACCGTTGAACCGGGAGCGTAAAATGCGGGAGTACCAAGACACACTGGTGCAATCCATAATGTTCTCCATTCCAGCCGAGAGCACTGCTGCTGCTACTGCTTTACAAAGCAGCTCTGTGCGTCGAGGCAGTGGAGACAGCTCTGCAACAACAGGGAGCACAAGCAGCGCCTCTGCACAGGGCAAGACCAGTATGTTCCAAATGTGGCGAAGTTTTGTGGCAGCGCCACCAATGTGTACACCATCCGAGACGGCTCCAGTCAGCAGGAGGCAACGTTTCCGTAAGATGGTGACAGACTACATGTCTTGCCCTCTCAGTATACTCCCAGATGGCTCTTCCCCATTCAAGTTTTGGGTCTCTAAGCTGGATACATGGCCAGAGCTTAGCCAGTATGCATTGGAGGTGCTGGCTTGCCCTGCTGCCAGTGTATTATCGGAGCGCGTCTTTAGTGCTGCAGGTGGTGTACTAACAGACCGTCGCATGCGACTATCCTCCGATAATGTAGACCGGCTTACTTTTCTGAAAATGAACAAGGCATGGATCTCGCCTGAATTTGCCTGTCCGGTTTCCGATTAAATAACTGGTTGTCAACGTTATCCATGTCTCCTGTTATGTATATCTTTTGTAGGATCCGCTCTGGTAGGCAGGGGCCGGGCTGCAGTAATGAGGTAAACACACAGGCGTTCAGTTCAAAGTTCAGTGGTTTTAATGACGGGTTCAACAAAAGTCCAGATAACAAAATCAAAACAGAACATAAATCACTCCAGTTTGGAGAACCACTGGTCCCAGACTCACCCTTGCTTGGGACGGCCTTAACTAAGCGGCTGCAGGTGACTATGACCTCATCACAGGTCCTTGTGATCATGGAAAATCCTGACCAAACTTCAGTCTGCTAGAAGAAATATATCTCCCATCCAGCAAGATCCCCTTTGGTGTATCACATTTTCTACCACCTGAACTCTACTCCCTGGGCTACAACACTGCCAGTTGCTGCTCAGAAGTGTCGTGTCCACAGACCAATACACAAGCTATAGTGTTAGTGGGGTTTAGTAACGCCAGCTGTTCCCCTGCTGTGTGTACGGCAAAAAGTCCTGCTGCCTCCACCCTCTTCTCTTCTCATCCCTGGGCTCCAACAACGCCAGTTGTTGCCATGAAGTGCTGTTAGCACAGTCAACACTTGCTCCTGTGTTACTGGGGTTCAGTAATGTCAGCTGTTCCCCTGCTGTGTGTACGGCAAAAAGTCCGGCTGCCTCCACCCTCTTCTCTTCTCATCCCTGGGCTCCAACAACGCCAGTTGTTGCTCGGAAGTAATTGGCACGGGTACTGACTCCAGCCTGGTTACAGCACGACAGCTGTTTCCTGCAGTGTCAACATCAATTAGCCTCCAATAAGTTGTCCTGCCGTGTTGCATTCGGGTTAGCCGACTCTATGGTGCCTGCAGTTTAGGTGATTCCTATGTGTGCTATGGGATATGTAAATAAAGGCTGTTTCCGTTGTGACAATAGGACAAGCACCCACTGTAGGACTGTGTGATTCGGTAACTGGGACGGCTTGCGGCCTGTCAACTTACATTTTCATGGGTGCCTTATGGTACCCGTCCGGGTTCCAGTACCGTCAGCTGGTTCTCCGCAGTGCCTTTGGCCTAGGTGCCTCCATCTCGGTATCCGAGTTCCAGCAACGTCTGCTGGTCCTTGGTAGTGCTTTGGAGCACAGGTACCTCCTGCTTAGTAACCGTGTCCCAGTAACGTCAGCTGGTCCTCAGTTGTGCCATTGGCTCTTTTCCTTCTGCTGCCCCTCCGGGTTCCAGCACAGTCAGCTGGTCCTCTTACTTCCATTGTCTCTTGTACCATCTGATACCCCTCCGGGTTCCAGTAACGTCAGCTGGTTGGCGGAAGTTAGTCAGCCTTCTTGTACCTTCAGCTACATTTACAAATTGAAGATTTTTGAAATGTTTTTTTGGGTAATCACTCTGGATCTCCAACAATGAAGACGACGACCCTGATGACCACCCCGAAGAAGATGACGACCACAAGGACGACGAGCATCAAGCCAACCAGCCTGAACACCATCACAAAGAAGAAATAAAAGATTACCCAGAAGAAGATCACCAACAGGACAAAGAAGGTTAAGACAAACTACAAGATACAGAACAAGAGACAGAAGAACAATAAGCAGAAGATCAAAAAGCAGAAGAACATGAAGTATAAGACCAAAATGAAGAGCTAAATATATGCTCTAAATTATAAGCAGAAGAAGACTAAGCAGTGTATGGGGGTGAGTCCGATCATCCTCGTGGTGCCCCTGGAAAATGCCTGCTGCTGCAGGCTAAACTGAACACGGACAAATACTGTTGTAATTTAAATCTTTTGTGACAGCAAGAACGGAAGGAAGAAAAATTCATACTTTTAAAGATCACAAGTACAGGAATCTCTGTCACAAATAAGAATATGATGAAGAAGATGAAGATGAAGTAGAATATGAAGAAGAATAATAGTTTAATAAGAACAATATGAGTAATGTTAACAAAAAGATGAATAGCAAGAAGTTTAAGAAGATGATAAAGAATGTGAAGATGAAGAATAATTGGATGAAAAAGATGATGCTGCTGAAGATTATGAAGGAGAAAGTGTGGCAAAAGTTAAAAAGGTGAAGAGCATGGAAGTTGTGAAACATACATATTTGCCAAAATAGAAAAAAGGTTAACAACATTGTCAATTTCTTCGTCAATCCGAACATCTTTAAAAAAAAAATATTAATGCTATTCCATTTGATTGGGTTAAACATCTATGCCTTTAATGTCTCCTCAACCTCCCCCAATACATTCTACATTACTCTTTGTTGTTTTCCTTCATGTACAATTAACCAACAAGGCAAGAATGTTTTTTTTTTAATTCCGATATTTTGTTCCCATTAGACTTACATTGGATTTCCGGTATCGGTATCGGGTGTCGCCGATACTTTTTGGGTATCGGCGATACAAATTCCGATCCGATACTTATTGGTATCGGAAAGTATCGCTCAACTCTACTCGTGACATATTGTAATTCATGTTAGAGGTAAAATTTCTTTGATATAACTTGCGTTTATTTTTGAAAAAAAATGGAAATTTGGCGAAAATTTTGAAAATTTTGCAATTTTCCAACTTTTAATGTTCATGCCCTTAAATCAAACAGATATGTCGCACAAAATAATTAATAAGCAACATTTCTCACATGTCTACTTGACATCAGCACAATTTTGGAACCAAAATATTTTTTGTTAGGAAGTTATAAGGGTTAAAAATTTAAACAGCGATTACTCATTTTTACAACATCATTTTTTTTAGGGACCACATCACATTTGAAGTCACTTTGAGGGGTCTACAGTCATGGCCAAAAGTTTTGAGAATGACACAAATATTAATTTTTACAAAGTCTACTGCTTCAATTTTTCTAATGGCAATTTGCATATACTCCAGAATGTTATAAAGAGTGATCAGCTTAACAGCAATTACTTGCAAAGTCAATATTTGGCTAGAAAATGAACTTTATCCCCCAAAACACATTTCAACATCATTGCAGCCCTGCGTTAAAAGGACCAGCTAACCTCTTTTCAGCTCCATTAACACAGGTGTGGGTGTTGATGAGGACATGGCTGGAGATCAATCTGTCATGATTAAGTAAGAATGACACCACTGGACACTTTAAAAGGAAGCTAGTGCTTGGCATCATTGTTTCTCTTCTGTTAACCATGGTTATCTCTAAAGAAACATGTGCAGTCATCATTGCAATGCACAAAAATGGCCTAACAGGGAAGAGTATCGCAGCTAGAAAGATTGCACCTCAGTCAACAATCTATCGCATCATCAAGAACTTCAAGGAGAGAGGTTCCATTGTTGCCAAAAAGGCTCCCGGGCGCCCAAGAAAGACCAGCAAGCGCCAGAACCGTCTCTTAAAAGTGTTTCAGCTGTGGGATCGGGCTACCAGCAGTGCAGAGCTTGCTCAGGAATGGCAGCAGGCAGGTGTGAGTGCATCTGCACGCACTGTGAGGCGGAGACTCTTGGAGCAAGGCCTGGTCTCAAGGAGGGCAGCAAAGAAGCCACTTCTCTCCAGAAAAAACATCATGGACAGACTGATATTCTGCAAAAGGTACAGGCACTGGACTGCTGAGGACTGGGATAAAGTTATTTTCTCTGATGAATCCCCTTTTCAATTGTTTGGGACATCAGGAAAACGCCTCATTCGGGGAAGACAAGGTGAGCGCTACCACCAGTCTTGTCTCATGCCAACTGTTAAGCATCCTGAAACCATTCATGTGTGGGGTTGCTTCTCAGCCAAGGGAATCGGCTCTCTCACAGTCTTGCCTAAAATCACAGCCATGAATAAAGAATGGTACCAGAATGTCCTCCAAGAGCAACTTCTCCCAACCCTCCAAGAGCAGTTTGGCGATCAACAATGCCTTTTCCAGCATGATGGAGCACCTTGCCATAAAGCAAAGGTGATAACTAAATGGCTCAGGGAACAAAACATAGAGATTTTGGGTCCATGGCCTGGAAACTCCCCAGATCTTAATCCCATTGAGAACTTGTGGTCAATCATTAAGAGACGGGTGGACAAACAAAAACCTAAAAATTCTGACAAAATGAAAGCATTGATTGTGCAAGAATGGACTGCTATCAGTCAGGATTTGTTCCAGAAGTTGATTGAGAGCATGCCAGGGAGAATTGCAGAGGTCCTAAAGAAGAAGGGTCAACACTGCAAATATTGACTTGCTGCATTAACTCATTCTAACTGTCAATATAAGCTTTTGTTACTCATATGTTTGCAATTATATTTCTGTCTGTGATAAAAACACCTGTCAAACACACATATAAAAACCAGAGGGCAGCAGATCATGTGAAAATATAATATTTGTGTCATTCTCAAAACTTTTGGCCATGACTGTATATGATAGAAAATACCCAACAGTGACACCATTCTAAAAACTGCACCCTTGAAGGTGCTCAAAACCACATTCAAGAAGTAAAGATAAATAAAGAGTAATCACCTGCGCTAAGGTGATTTTTTTATTTTTTTTATTTATCTTTGTATCTAACTGTGTTATGTAAGGTAGCTGAGGAGGACAGGAACAACAGAGGGGCAGCCGAACACCTGAGATGTTGGCTAACTAATGGGTTGCAGAAACCTGAACTAACCACAATACTAGAGGTAGCCGTAGAGCGTTCCTACGTTGATCCTAGACGCCTCGTCACAGCCTGAGAGCAAGCTATACCTAAAGATAGAAACAGGAAAGCTAACTGCCCAGAGTAGAGCCCCAAAGGAATAGGCAGCCCCCAAACATATAATGGCGGTTAGACAAGATGAAAACACAAACGCAGGCAGAAAACAGATTGAGCAAACGCTGGGGCCACAAGCTGACTAAATAAGAAAGGACAGGAGAGATTACTTTCTGCAAAGCAGAAAACCCTACAAAAATCCAACAATTCTGATTACAAAAATACTGAGATCACACGATCTCGCCACCCACTAAATCAGATCTCAGTGTGAACAAAACCAAGCTGCAGCCACTGAAAAAGCAGGAAAAAGCAAATGAAAAAACAACAGTGGCTACAGACAAACTGTGAGGAGCACAGGCCCCAGGAGGGGACCCGCTGTCTCCACAAATTGCAGAAAATTTGCAAATAGCAAGTACAAAGAAAAGCAGAAAATATCTTATCTGAACACAGATGCAGTCAAGACACAGCAAACTTCCAAATGAACAGAACCACAATTGAGACCAGAACATTGATCACTGGCGACCATCATGGGAGGACCCTCCTTATATCGTCCATCAGTGATCCAGATTGCCATTCTCTCTGAAGGTTCAGTACTGTCGAAACACCAGAGGACTCTGCTCATTCACAACAGTCCCCTTTGTGAGGTCACCGAACCCTCACTTGTGCACCAGCCGATCAGATGAGCCGTGATAGGTATGGATCAGTCTCCTAGCATGGATGTCCGAAGCAAACACCCAAGAATTGTCCTCCTGACCATAACCTCTCCTCTTAACCAAATACTGGAGTTTCCGTCTAGAAAAACGAGAATCCAATATTTTCTCAACCACATACTCCAGATTGCCCTCAACCAAAACAGGGTCAGGAGGCGCAGCCATAGGAACCACTGGCTCGCAAACCTCTTCAATAAGGACTTGTGGAACACGTTATGGATCTTAAATGTCCCTGGAAGAAGCAAACGGAAGGAAACCGGATTAAGAATCTCCATGATCTTATAAGGTCCAATGAACCTAGGCTTAAACTTTGGAGATGCAACCCTCATAGGGATATTTCTTGAGCACAACCAAACCAAGTCCCCCACTTTAAACCGAGGACCATCAGTCCTATGCCGATTGACAAACCGCTGGGCATTCTCTTGAGAGAGAGACAACCTCTCCACTACCTGGTGCCAAATCTGCTGCATTCGCTCCACAACAGAGTCAACACCCGGACAGACAGAAGCCTCCGCCTGTCCCGAAGAAAATCGAGGGTGAAACCCAGAATTGCAGAAAAATGGAGACATCAAGGTGGCAGAGCTAGCCCTATTATTAAGAGCAAACTCAGCCAAAGGCAAAAAAGAGACCCAGTCATTTTGATCAGCAGACACAAAACATCTCAAATAAGTCTCCAAGGTCTGTTTTGCTCTCTCGGTTTGTCCATTGGTCTGAGGATGAAATGCAGAGGAGAATGATAATTGAACAGCAAGTTTAGAACAAAATGTCCTCCAAAATCTGGAAACAAACTGGACTCCTCTGTCAGACACAATGTTCTCCGGAATGCTGTGCAACTGAATCACGTGCTGAAGGAACAAAGGCACCAACTTGGAGGAGGAAGGCAACTTAGGTAATGGCACAAGATGTATCATCTTGGAAAACCTATCACAGATTACCCAGATAACGGTCATTCTCTGAGAGACAGGGAGGTCGGAAATAAAATCCATAGAGATATGGGTCCATGGCCTCTTGGGCACAGGTAATGGCATCAACAAACCATTAGAGCGAGAGCAAGGCTTGGAACGAGAGCAAGTCCCACAGGACTGCACAAAGTCACTGACGTCACGAGACAAAGTAGGCCTCCAAAAGGACCGACTCACCAAGTCTCTGGTACCAAACATCCCGGGATGACCAGCCAACGCGGAACAATGAATCTCAGACATCACACTCTTCTTCCACTCGTCTGGGACAAACAATTTCCCAACAGGGCAGCGCTCAGGTTTATCCTCCTGACACCCCTCCAGAGCCAGTGTCAAATTTGGCGAGATGGCGGAAAGTACTACACCCTCTTTCAAAATAACAGCAGGATAAGATAACTCAGGAGAATCCGCAAAGAAACCCCTCAAGAGGGCATCCACATTAACATTCTTAGTGCCAGGAAGAAAAGAAACCACAAAATTAAAACGTGTGAAAAACAAGGCCCACCTGGCCTGTCTAGGATTAAGTCGCTTGGCTGATTTGAGATAAACCAGGTTCTTATGGTCCGTGAGGACCACCACCCGATGTTTGGCTCCTTCCAGCCAATGTCTCCACTCTTCAAAGGCCCACTTCATGGCAAATAACTCCCGATTACCCACGTCATAATTACGTTCAGTTGGAGAAAACTTTCGAGAGAAAAAGGCTCAAAGGTTACTCTTAGAGATCTCTGGATCCCTTTGGGACAAAACGGCACCTGCCCCAATTTCAGAATCATCAACCTCCACCTGAAACGGTAGAGAAACATCAGGCTGCCATAGAACAGGAGCAGAAGTGAATCTCTGCTTAGGTTCCTGAAACACAGAAACTGCCTCAGTAGGCCAATTCACCACATCAGAACCCTTTGTGGTCAAATCAGTCAATGATTTAACAATACCGCCAATAAATTTACGATAAAAATTGGCAAAACCCAAAAATCTCTGAAGAGCCTTCAATGAAGTAGGTTGAACCCAATCACAGATGGACTGAACCTTGACCGGGTCCATTTCAATAACAGACGGAGATAAAATGAATCCCAGAAATGAGACCTTCTGTACGCCAAAAAGACACTTTGATCCCTTCACATACAGTGCATTCTCTCTCAAAATCTGGAACACAGTCCGAACATGTTTCACATGAGAGTCCCAGTCGTTGGAAAAAATCAAGATATCATCCAAATAAACAATCAGAAATTTATCCACAAAATCCCTGAAAATATCATTCATGAAGGATTGGAAGACGGAAGGAGCATTAGTGAGCCCAAAAGGCATCACTAGGTACTCAAAATGCCCCTCTGGGGTATTAAACGCCGTCTTCTATTCATCCCCGTGCTTAATGCGAATAAGGTTACACACCCCCCTGAAGTCAAGCTTGGTAAACCAACTAGCACTTTTCACTCTGGAAAACAGGTCAGAAATCAAGGGTAACGGATATTGATATTTCACAGTGATCTTATTCAGGAGGCGATAATCAATGCACGGCCTCAATGAACCATTCTTTTTGGCCACAAAGAAAAAACCGGCGCCCAAGGGTGAAGAGGATGGTCTGATATGACCCTTCTCCAATGACTCCTTGATATAAGATCGCATAGCCTCGTGTTCAGGTACAGATAAGTTAAAAAGGCGACCCTTAGGAAATTTACCACCAGGCACTAACTCAATAGCGCAATCGTAGCTTCTGTGAGGAGGTAGGGACGCAGACTTACTTTCACTAAACACATCAGAAAAATCAGTCAAAAAATCAGGGACATCCTGAGACTGGGGAGAGGCAGAAAAAACAGGAGTGTCAGTATTAACACATTGGCAACCCCAACTGGTCACTGACAGAGATTTCCAATCCAAAAGAGGATTATGAGTCTGTAACCAAGGGAAACCCAGTACAATAATGTCATGCAGATTATGCAACACCAGAAATTTGTAACTCTCCTGATGATCTGGTTCAACCCTCATTATCACCTGAGTAAAAAATTAGGGTTTATTCTCCGCCAAAGGGGTAGGAATAGACTTCCGCAGGGATAACATGGGAAAGCCACAACGTTTGGCAAAGTCAAAATCCATCAGGTTAATAGCTGCTCCTGAATCAACAAAAGCCTAAGCTGAAAAATGTGGACATGGAGCAAATGAGGGTAACAGTCAACAGAAATTTAGTCTGAACACTACCCAAGACAACTGAGAGCGCAAAACGTCTTCCCCGCTTAGGGCAGACGGAAATAGAATAGGACGCGTCACCACAGTAGAAACATAACCCATTGCGCCTACGAAACTCAAGACGCTGAGCCCCAGAAGTCACTCCATCACACTGCATGGGCTCAGGACTGGCTCACAAGGCAACACTATCTCACGCATACCTCTGCGCTCACGCAAACGTCTGTCAATTTGAATGGCCAAAGACATAGAATCATTGAGACCAGAGGGAACAGGGAATCCCACCATAACGTCCTTTACTTTTTCTGACAGACCCTTTCGAAAAAGGGCTGCCAAAGCATGATCATTCCATTTGGTCAGAACTGCCCACTTTCGAAATTTCTGACAGTACAACTCAGCGTCTTCAAGACCCTGATTTAATGCCAACAGGATCTTTTCAGCTTGATCAGTGACATTAGGTTCATCGTACAATAACCCCAGAGCCTGAAAAAATACATCAATATCATTCAAAACAGGATCCCCAGGTGTCAGGGAAAAAGCCCAATCCTGAGGGTTGCCGCGCAGCAGGGAGATGACAATTTGAACCTGCTGTGCAGCGTTCCCTGAGGACTTAGGCCTTAAGGCAAAAAACAACTTACAGTTATTTTTGAAATTCAGAAATTTAGATCGATCCCCCAAAAACAAATCTGGCATAGGAATCCTAGGTTCCACAACCGCAACCTAGCAAGATAGGTAGCAATACTCCGAACCTCAGTGGCAAGCTGATCCACACGGCCAGACCACTGTGCAAACTCCATTGAGAGAAAAAAAATCCTCCTCAGCACCCAGAGAAAAAGAGGGAAAAATGCAAAAAAAAAAAAAAAAATCTCTGACAACTCTGACAACTTTTTTCTTTCAAAACTATTTTTCCCTTCTGTGAGTACAATATAATTTTCAGTTTGGCCGGTGATACTGTTATGTAAGGTAGCTGAGGAGGACAGGAACAACAGAGGGGCAGCCGAACACCTGAGATGTTGGTAACTAATTGTTTTCAGAAACCTGAACTAACCACACAACTAGAGGTAACCGTGGAGCGTTCCTATGTTGATCCTAGACGCCTCGTCACAGCCTGAGAGCTAGCTATACCTAAAGATAGAAACAGGAAAGCTAACTGCCCCGGAGTAGAGCCCCAAAGGAATAGGCAGCCCCCAAACATATAATGGTGGTTAGACAAGATGAAAACACAAACGCAGGCAGAAAACAGATTGAGCAAACGCTGGGGCCACAAGCTGACTAAATAGGAAAGGACAGGAGAGATTATTTTCTGCAACCCAGAAAACCCTACAAAAATCCAACAATTCTGATTACAAAAATACTGAGATCACACGATCTCGCCACCCACTAAATCAGATCTCAGTGTGAACAAAACCAAGCTGCAGCTGCTGAAAAAGCAGGAAAAAGCAAATGAAAAAACAACAGTGGCTACAGACAACTGTGAGGAGCACAGGCCCCAGGAGGGGACCCGGCTGTCCTCCACAAATGTGTAGAAAACTATGCAAATAGCAAGCACAAAAAGAAAAGCAGAACATATCTTATCTGAAAGCAGCAGATGCAGGCAAGACACCAGCAAACTTCCAAATGAACCATCAACATCGCCCGATTTAGATGAAATTTGGCACGCCCTTTCTCCTCCCACAGGAGCAGAATACTGTGCACGTTAAATCTCGCTAACATACCCCCATCATGAGATTGGGGCCTTCGAAGGTAGGCCCTGTACATATAATGGAGAAATGTGAAAGTGAAAGTAAAAGTGCTAAGGGGAAAACAACAGTTGTGACTTACAGGGTTGGATTATAGCGACGGCACCAAATAGTCGCTGCTAAGAGGGCCGTACCACCACATACAACACACAAACGTTTCACAAACACCATACAAACATCACACAGACAGCACACATACACCAACACACAAGCACAACACCACACAAATGCCACAACACACCACACAAACTTCAGACCACTCTAGACACACACAACAAATACCACCCCACAAATACCACAACACCACCCCATAAATACCACATGCACACCACACACACACACACAGGCAAGGACAACATACGCATGCAAACACTCAAATGGATGCACCCTACGCACACTAACGAACAGAGCACATGTGTACTCACACACACCATGGACACTTGCACTGCACATGCACAAACACATGGATCACAAGCATGTGGGAGCTTTCATCACTGACGCTGCTGAAGTAAAGTGTGTGCCAGCAGCCTTACTGAGCAGCAATTTTGGTCAGGGTAAAAATGCCTCATAGTAAGATTGTCATTATTGCTTACTATACAGGGAGCTTTCAACACTGAAGCTGCTGAAGTAAAGTGAAAGCTGAGCTCTGATTGGTTGCTATGGGCAACTAGACCAGTCTGCTTGTGAGGTTGTTTTCATTACTGAGATGTGAGCTTCTTCATTTGTGTGCGCATCGCAATGCATGCCGTAAAGCGGCATGCGTTCGCGACGTGCCGTCATTCAGTGACGGAGCCTTGGACGTGGTCTGCAGCGCCTGGGCTCCATCACCGCTAGCACAGATGAATCATCGCTGATTCCTCTGCGCTAGCGGTATAGCATAACGCGATCGCGTTATGCTATACCGTTACCAGCCCGTCAACACTATGTGTTAAACGAGCTGGTAAAATGCAATATGAACCCAGCCTTAGGGTTAGGGTTAGAACTAGGATTAGGGTTAGCATTAGGGTTAGAATTAGGGTTAGGGTTAGAATTAGGGTTATGGTTAGAATTTGGGTTAGTGTTGGAATTTGGGTTAGGGTTGGAATTTGGGTAAGGGTTGGAATTAGGGTTAGGGTTGGAATTAGGGTTAGCGTTGGGATTAGGGTTAGGTTTGTGGTTAGGGTTAGAGTTAGGATAAGTATTAGGGGTGTTTTGGGGTTAGGGTTGGGATTAAGGTTAGGGGTGTGTAGGGGTTAGGGTTGAGGTTAGGGGTGTGTTGGGGTTAGGGTTGGAGTTAGAATTGAGGGGTTTCCACTATTTACGCACATCAGGGGGTCTCCATACGCGACATGGCGCCACCATTGATTCCTGCAAATTTTGCGTTCAAAAAGTCAAACAGTGCTCCCTTTATTCCAAGCCCCGACGTGTGCCCAAACAGTGGTTTACCCCCACATATGGGGTATCAGCGTACTCGGGAAAAATTGCACAACAACTTTGGGGATCTAATTTCTCCTGTTACCCTTGGGAAAAAAAAATGGGGACTAAAAAATTTATTTTTGTGGAAAAAAAATGATTTTTTATTTTCACGGCTCTGCGTTATAAACTTCTGTGAAGAACTTGGAGATTCAAAGTGCTTACCACACATCTAGAGGAGTTCCTTGGGGGATCTAGTTTCCAAAATGGGGTAACTTAGGGGGGTTTCTACTGTGTAAGCACATCATGGGCTCTGCAAACGTAACATGACACCCGCAGACAATTCCATCAAGTCGGCATTTCAAAACGTCACTACTTCCCTTCCGAGCCTCTACATGTGCCAATACAGTAGTTTTCTCACACATATGGGATATCAGCATACTCAGGACAAATTGGACAACAACTTTTGGGGTATAATTTCTCCTGTTACCCGTGGAAAAAATAAAAAAATTGGGGACTAAAAGATCATGTTTGTGGAAAAAATATGATTTTTTTATTTTCATGCCCGGGCGTTATAAACTTCTGTGAAGCCCTTGGGGGTTAAAAGTGCTCACTACACAACTAGATAAGCTCCTTGGGGGGTCTAGTTTCCAAAATAGGGTCACTTGTGGGGGGTTTCTACTGTTTAGGCACATCAGAGGCTCTGCAAACGCAACATGACGCCCGCAGAACATTCCATCAAGTCTGCATTCCAAAATGGCGTTCCTTCCCTTCTGAGCTTCCCATGCACCAAAACAGTGGTTCCCCCCACATATGGGGTACCAGTGTACTCAGGACAAATTGCACAACAACTTTTGTGGTCCAATTTCTCCTGTTACCCTTGTAAAAATAAAAAATAGCGGGCTAAAAAATCATTTTTGAGGAAAAAAATTTTTTTTTCACTGCTCTGCGTTATAAACTTCTGTGAAGCACTTGGGGGTCCAGAGTGCTCACAACACATCTAGATAAGTTCCATAAGGGTGTCACATGTGGGGGGTTTTCACTGTTTAGGCACACAGGGGCTCTCCAAAGGCGTCATGGTGTCCGCTAAGGATTGGAGCTAATTTTCCATTCAAAAAGTCAAATGGCGCTCCTTCCCTTCTGAGCCCTGCCGTGCGCCCAAACAGTGGTTTATGACCACATATGAGGTATCTGTGTACTCAGGAGGAATTGCCCAACAAATTTTAGGGTCCATTTTATCCTGTTGCCCATGTAAAAATGAAAAAATTGATTCTAAAAGAAAAATTTTGTTGGAAAAATTAAAATGTCCATTTTTTCCTTCCACGTTGCTTTAGTTCCTGTGAAGCACCTGAAGGGTTAATAATCTTCTTGAATGTAGTTTTGAGTAGCTTGAGGGTGCAGTTTTTATAATGGTGTCATTTTTGGGTATTTTCTGCCATATAGACCCCTCAAAGTGACTTAAAATGTGAGGTGGTCCCTAAAAAAAATGGTTTTGTAAATTTTGCTGTAAAAATGTGTGGTATTTCCTGATGAAGGGGGCATATGACCCCCTGAAACGCGTTGAATAAACCCACTGTGAATCACTACTTTCTTCTGAAGTTCATCCCAGCGGCAGCGCGGAAATCTAACTACGAATTCCCTTTGAATACAATCTTCAATGTATTGCAGAAACACATAGATCATATGATGCTCTGCAATATCAGATAATATTTTGGAATGGCCAAGATGGCTATCCCTTTAATCTAACACAAACTGATTCCAAGACTGCTAGGCCTACCAGTAAAAAAATATCAGATATGGACTTTTATGCCTACCAAATAATGATCAGACCACATTTTACGATGTAGGCAACTTTTTCATCAATGTATAGTTGATATGTACGCCAAGGTGGAAAGTGAGCGTTTTTTGTACATACGATTGAACCAGCAAAAACTTAGAGTGGATGAATACATTAATTTAAGGGATGCTGTTGCTAATGATGGCAACGTGGCTGACATTGGGTGTATGTTTATTTTACCGGCTACATTTACTGGAAGTCCCAGACATATGCATGAGTATGCTCAGGACGCCATGACGTATGTTCGGATATATGGTCGTCCTGATTTGTTTATTACAGTTACATGTAATCCAACTTGGCCAGAGATAAGGGAAGAGCTTCTGAATGGTCAGGGCCCCTCTGATCGACATGATTTAACAGCAAGGAGGATGTAATTACAAAGTGTGAAAGTCAGTGTTGGATGTATTCAATTGAGTGGCAAAAAAGAGGTCTTCCACATGCTCATTTACTGATATGGCTAAAGGATAAGATATGCCCTGATCAAATTGACAGTGTTATTTCTGCTGAGCTTCCAAATCCAGAAGAGGACCGGGTACTTTTTGAAACTATTTCTAAAAAAATGATACATGGCCCATGTGGGCTACTTAATCCAAGATCACCATGTATGAAAGAAGGAAAATGTACTAAAAAGTATCCTCGCAACTTGATTGTAGAAACACAAACAGGAAATGATGGTTATCCTCTTTTCAGAAGATGTAAACCTGAACAATGAGGATATACTGCAACAATCAGATTAAAAAGGGTTAATACAAAACAGATATTGAAATAGATAATCGATGGGTTGTACCTTAAGGTACTGCCACACTAAACGTTCCCGCTAACGATCACGATAACGACGCTATCGTTGGTGAGATCGTTTTAAGGTCGCTAGTAGCTGCCATACTTGACGATCTCATTAACGTCGCATTAGCGGTTAGCGATCTTTTTAACGACTTTGGCAGTCGTTGGGATGTGCCACACTGCATGTACTGTGAAAGACCACGACCTCGATAGGCGTGACTGAGCGCGACCTTTTGCACGCCCCTCATCACAGATTGGTGGTCACTATGTATGTCATAGATATTTATCACAGCTCTCCCGCTTTGTGATTGGATGACCGCGTCATAAAAGACGACGTATCAGCACTCCTCTCCATTGCTCTCGAGCAGAAGCGGTTCTTTCAAATCACCCAGTGTGTCCTGCTAGCCTTGGTAGCTACTGCGATCCAGTTTACGCCACTATTTCGGTTGCTACGTTCTACGTTGGAGTTTTTGCGATCCAGTCTGTGGCGTATCCTCTGCGATCCAGTTTGTGACGCTAGTTTCCCTATTTTTTTTTTTTTTTTTTTTTCAGAATCACACAAGTTTTGTAAGGTAGGTAATTTTTTTTGTCACATTTAATTTTTCTTTTGTCTTTAATTGTACCGATCCATTTTAGATCTCTGCTGTTGTTAACCATTGTCGTCAATCATGTTTTTTCATTGTTTTGTTCAGGCACGCCCACCATTTTATGATCCCAGCTCTGTCTATGTTTACTCATGCTGCGCCCACAACCACCATTTTGTGATCCCTGCTGTTTTTTGCGTAATTGTTTATCTAGGTTTTTTATCCCATTGTTTTGTTCGGCCCCCGCCCACAACCACCATTTTATGATCCCAGCTCTATCTATGTTTACTCCTGCGTCGCCCACAACCACCATTTTATGATCCCAGCTCTATCTATGTTTACTCCTGCGTCGCCCACAACCACCATTTTGTGATCCCTGCTGTGTTCTATGTTGTAGACTATGTAAGCATTTTATTTAACCATTCTGCTGTTCTCACATAATCATTTTTTTATTACAGATGGCTGATAAGCAGGAGTTTTTGCGTGATTTTATCGAGCTGTACCGCACAATGCCGTGCCTCTGGAAAATTAAGTTTGCAGATTACTGTAACCGGTTGAAAAAGAAGGACGCCTACCAAAAACTGGTGGAGCTCTGCAGGAGCCGTTACCCTGATGAACCGGCGGATGAGTCAACGGTTAAAAAACGGATTCAGGCCCTCCGCACGGTTTACAAAAAAGAGCTCAATAAAGTTATCAATTCAACCAAATCTGGAGCGGGGGCCGAAGAAGTTTATGTCCCCCAACTGTGGTACTTTGATCTGTTCGCTTTTACAAGGGACCAAGAAGTACCCAGACAAGGGACATCCATTTCGGATCTAGACCCAGTGATCCAGCCGGACACCCCTGTCATACATGTAAGTACCTTTGTATTACAACACATTTTAATGTCCATGCCAAAGTGGACTTAAATTTAAAAAATATTATTGTGAAATGTAGATAAAATGGCAGAATATATCCCTTCATGTACTGATAATTTATGTAGCTCAACGGTTGAGGCCTATCCATTTAAAAGTGTCGTTTTCACAATTTTGCTGTTTTTGGGTATAGTGTGAAGATAAATTTCTTTGTCTATACAAGTGTCGTTTTCACATTTTTTCCGGATATGGATGTTATAGTGTGAAGATTAATTTCTTTTTCTTTGTGATTTACCATTTGTTTTTTGTTCATGCAGGACACAGAAGAGGCGGTCTCCACACCTCCAACTGAAGAAGACAGCATGCCGTTGATAGACGAAGTAGTCGAGCCACCATCATCTGTGCGGAGGCGGCTTTCACTTTCAGGAACGAAAAGGAAGGCTCCCACCTCGGCTCCCACCTCGGCTACTCCTGAATTGGTGGAAATTGCTAAAAAAGTTCTTACGGCAGAAAAAGAAACTAAAATAACTGGCTTTGCATATTTTGCTAATGAGAAGCTGCCTACTCTGGATCCTGTTCAGCGGCTTCATGCTGAGAGACTGATGTTTGAGGTACTGAATCAAGCGTCTTTTGGAAACCTTGACAACAGATATGTCGTCATGCCAAGACCGCAGTACCCGGACTACTCATGGCCGCACAATCCTGTGCCAAACCCAGTTGGGATAAACCCAAACGCTGGTGCTCCCCCTTATTTTTATTCACCGCAGAGGCAGCGTGGTAATGGCAATGATCCATCTTACCAGCAGTTGTAGTTTTTAAAATGTTTTACTAAAGTTTTTTTTGGTTGTTTTTATATATTTTTACATTGTTACCTTTTTTAATAATAACTTATTTATCTAATGAATTGTGGTCTTTTCTTATGTGATGTCAACTATTAAAATGTTGTATTTTTATTACATCTACTTGTCACACATGGGGTCATGGGAGTACTAGCTATCATAGGTGTTCCATCATCGGGAAAAAATGAAATGAAAAAAATATCAAAAATTAACATTTTTTTTTAAGGCCCTGGTCACACTAGCGCTAAAACCTTATACTAAAAAATAATACACCACACCTGCATAGATTAACGTAAAATATAAAATATATATTATTGTCATATATATTTCTTTTTTCTTTTTTTTAAATAAAGATATAAAATGTAAACAAAAAAAAAAAAAAACATAACAAAATAAAAAATTATAAACTAATTATTAACAAAATAAAAAAATTCAAAAAAAAAAAAAATTAATGAGGGCCCAGGTGTCCAGCCGCTGCCCTCTCCAGCATCATCCCGTGTTAATGCAGAGCTCCCATTGCACTTTGCAGCTCTGCCACCGCTGTCTGCATCGATGCCACAGCGCTGCACATTTTCGCAATCACCCGGCGGTGGGACACCAACAGGTCCTGGGCAGTTGGGATTTCTGTGGAGGTAAAGGTAACAGTTAATAGTGAATTCTGTTGCAACATCAACATGTACATGTTATGTTAATTAACACTTACGGTTGTCGTCAGACGACCCGCTGACCGCCCACCCAGAACCTGATGCTCCGCCGGCTAGGGATACACAGAAAATTTTTTTTATATCACAACAGCCATTACACATAAGACCTTACAAAGTTCTCAAACTTGTCTGAAGCTTATATAATGTGCGTTAATTACCTGATGGGGAGCCTGCATCCGTGTGACGGGATGATGCTGGAGAGAAGACAATGGAAGGTGAGGTGCTTGATGATGACCCCGACTGTGGAGGGGGGGTTGCTGCCAGGGAAGGGGCTGAAGGGATGGAGAGGTGTGGTGAGGATGGTGGTGGAGGGGTAGCCGGAGATGGAGGTGGAGGGGTAGCTGGGGACGGTGGAGCAGCTGGTGCTGGTGAAGGTGGTGCTTTAAATAAAATATACAATTCAGTCAAATAATCCTTCTACTAACCCCGTTACTGCCAGTACTTCCATCTATGCCTGTAAACCCCCTCACGACTGGTACTCCCTTCACTGCCTGCCCTATCACTGCTGGTACTCCCATCACTGCGGGTGCATTGATATAGGTAGATAAGGCTACTTGCGTTTTTTTGCGCAGCGCAACTTGCGCTATCGGACACATGTGCAATGTTCCCCTATCTTTAACATGGCGGGCGCAGGGTCTAGCGCTTGCACGCGTTCATGTGCGTTTGTCGTGCGCTGCGCATTTTCCCGGTGTGCACGCATACGCGCTAGACGCTACATGTTGCATTTTTTTTTCCGGTCAAAAAAAAAAAAAGAGATGATTGAGACAGAGATGATTGAGACAGAGATGATGGAGACAGAGATGATAGAGCCAGAGATGATGGAGACAGAGATGATAGAAATGTGACACATAGACAACGCATGCGCCAAAACAACCCAAACGCATGCAAAAACGCATGAAATCGCAGACAAACGCTGTTTTTTTTTTTGTCGAAATGCGCATGCTGATGCGACTAAATATCGCAGCGTTTATAAGCGTTTGCATGCGTTTTTTAATGCGCTGCTTGTGCGCTCGAAACGCATCGCTAAAAAACGCAAGTGTGAAAGTAGCCTACCCCACAAAACATAACCTATCCAGATACCCTCATCAATACTCACTCAGAGGCCTGCGGAGCTGGGCCCGGATGCTGGCGACCCTATCGCGTGAGCGATATCGCAGGTCTGCCAGCTTCTTCCTGATTTGTGCTCCGGTCCGCCGCACATGAAATCTCCTCTGCAGGCCCCGCTGGATCCTCTGCAGGCATACCCTTTTGTGGCACATTGGATGCGCCACAGGTAGCCTGCAGTGGTAGTCCCAGAGGTCCGTCTTCTTTATGAGATAACGGAC
Source organism: Oophaga sylvatica (assembly GCA_033576555.1). Taxonomy (NCBI): domain Eukaryota; kingdom Metazoa; phylum Chordata; class Amphibia; order Anura; family Dendrobatidae; genus Oophaga; species Oophaga sylvatica. The sequence continues at coordinate 161,294,030 of JARQOD010000009.1, forward strand.
CTCCTCGTCTGTCCATTTTGGGCCGCGCTGTTTCTGTCTCGCCGCCGCCATTGCCGCCATCGCCGCCATCACAAACAACAGAGCATTGGGCGACGCCAGCGCCATGACGTCACAGCGTGCGCACGTTACGTGCGGCCGCACTCACGACGTAAAACGGTTTTGCGATTGAAAATTGACCGCAGCAGCCATGCGCCAGCCAAGCACAGATATGAGATGCTGTTGCAATCGCAATACCATTATGGCTGGGGCTCGCTAATCCCCTTGCAAATCACAATAGCTTTTTGCATATCTGTTTGCATATCTGTGTAGCTGGTGAGTAGTCACATTGCGATCACAATGACGTCGCATATCTTTATGGCTGGAGCTCGCTAATCCCCTTTGCAAGTCACAATGGCTTTTTGCATAGCGTGAGTAGTCACATTGCGATCACAATGACGTCGCATATCTTTATGGCTGGGGCTCGCTAATCCCCTTGCAAGTCACAATGGCTTTTTGCATAGCGTGAGTAGTCACATTGTGTTCACAATGACGTCGCATATCTTTATGGCTGGGGCTCGCTAATCCCCTTGCAAATCACAATAGCTTTTTGCATATCTGTTTGCATATCTGTGTAGCTGGTGAGTAGTCACATTGCGATCACAATGACGTCGCATATCTTTATGGCTGGAGCTCGCTAATCCCCTTTGCAAGTCACAATGGCTTTTTGCATAGCGTGAGTAGTCACATTGTGATCACAATGACGTCGCATATCTTTATGGCTGGGGCTCGCTAATCCCCTTGCAAATCACAATAGCTTTTTGCATTTCTGTTTGCATATCTGTGTAGCTGGTGTCTGAGTAGTCACATTGCGATCATTATGACGTCGCATATCTGTGAATAGCTGTGATTCCCTGGTGAATGTTGACCTTTACCTCCCAAGAATTTTCAAATATATGTATAACAATTTTTTAATCTTTCATATTATGACTAAAATATATATATTATATATTTAAACTTTATATATGCAGCTGTGGTGTATTATCTGTTATATATAATTATAATGTTTGAACGCTAGTGAGACCATAGGCCCTTAAAATAATTGAAAATATTTGAAACTTTTTTCTTTATTTTTTTAACAATTAACTCCTATGACTGATGGTACTCCCATGAGCACGTGTGTGACAAGTAGATACAATGTAAAACAAAAAATAGACAACAAAAAAGCCTTTGAAAACATTTTAAAAACTACAGGTGCTGGTAACATGTCTCGTTGCCATCCCCATTACTCCCTCCCCACATCTCACCCATCATTAGCCCTTCTCCCATATTGGTAAAATAATTGAAAAAAACACGAATGCATTTTTAAAATAAAAATATTTTATTATCAAAACATTGTTAAAAAAAGGGTAAAGTAAAACATTCTCAAAATCAAACTAGACCTGATGCTGCCAACTCACTGCACCAGGCCCATTAAAGTAATGGCAGTACTTGTCTCTGCTGGCCTTCGCATTGTCCTTGCTCCTGCCTTGATTGACAGGTTGAAGGCCTGCAATAGCGGGATCATTGTCACGCCATTCTCCGAGCACCACGTCACCATTGTTGTCCGAGTCCATGAAGCCTGGCGGACTGTAAGTACCAGCATCGCGTTTTCTTAGAAAATTGTGCAGCACACAACAGGCCAACACCACAGAGTCTATAGATTCCAGCTTCATGTTGATAGGTGTGTGGAAAACCCTGAAGCCGTTGGCCATTATGCCAAAGGCATTCTCCACAACGCGCCGTGCCCTAGACAGTCTGTAGTTAAAAATCCGCCTTTCCCCTGTCAAAGTCTTTTGTGGGTACGGTTTCACAAGATGCTCATGAAGGGGGAAGGCTTCATCGCCCACAAACACAAAGTTTAGGTTGGCGGTGGTGTCCATGTTGGTTGGCAAGTTAAGTTTATTATTAAACAACCGTTCACCAAAACTTGTGTGCTCCAAAACGCCACCGTCAGAAACCCTTCCATTAATGCCAACATTAACGTCAATAAATTCATAATTGGCATTAACAAGGGCCATGAGGATCACGCTGAAGTAGCCCTTGTAATTATGAAAAAAGGATCCGCTTTTGGCTGGTTGCGTGATCCGCACATGTTTGCCATCCAAGGCACCACCACAGTTTGGGAACTGCCAAATCCTTTCAAAATCAGAGGCAATAATTTGCCATTCCGCCACTGATTTGGGAAAAGGCATGTAGCTCCGTAAACTGCGGACGATGGCGTTGCATGTCTCCGGAATTAGTTCTCCAAGCAGCGACCGAGAAATTGCAGCAGAATATTGCAAATCCTTCATTGAACGTCCGGTTGCCAGATATCGCAGCGTTACTGCCAAACGTTCCTCTGCTGAAACAGCTGCACGCATCCGGGTATCCTGCCGTTCAATGAGTGGCCTCACAGCTTCCAATAGGAGCTTGAATGAATCCTCCGACATCCGTAGATAATTCCGGAAATCCTGCGGATTCTTCTCCTGCAACTCCCTCACTAAATGCATGTGTGAGAATTTGGACCTCTGCTCCAGCCATTCCCTGGTCCACATGCGACGCTTTCGCTTGGAGCGCCTCTCTTCCACCCGCGCCTCTTCCTGACGATCTGCCTCCATTGACAGTGCAACTGCCACAATCACACGCTCCGCGGTGGACAGGTTCATTATGTGCAACCTGTATGGTAAAGAAGAGAAAAGTTAATTACTAATTAATTACTATTAATAAAGTGTTTAAACAAAATAAAATAAAGAATAGAATAAAAAATATATTAAAAAAAATTAAACTTTTCTGTTAACATTTAATATACAGTTTACAAGTGTGTACAATGGTGGGGGTGTAAAATAAATAAAGCAGACGAAAAAAAAAATAAGGTCAGGGGTGTTAAATATATAAAGCAGACGAAAAAAAAAAAAAAAAAAGGTCAGGGGTGTTAAATATATAAAGCAGACGAAAAAAAAAAAATAAGGTCAGGGATGTAAAATAAATAAAGCAGACAAAAAAAAAAATAAGGTTAAAAAACATTATCAAACAACATCACAAATAATATGTACCTTGAATCAAAATATCCCGAAGATCCAAATGAGGATGGATGGTGCTCTAGCGACTCAGACAGGATCGCAAAAACCCACCACTGCGCCACAAAGAGGATCGCAAAACTCCGACACACGATACTATCCTCGCAACAACGCAAAAAGAGACCCAAAAGTGCTCTGGAAACAATGGATGGGGGCGCAGTTATTATAGCTGAGGTGATGTTGTGGTCACCAATCGGAGCTGTAGGCATTAACAAAAGAAAACAAAGTCCCGCCTGCGCCGCTGACTAATACGTCGTTAACGAGGTCGCACATCGTTCACAAAAGGTGCCAGACACAGCGATATAGCGTCACCAGCGGGACGCCAACGATCAAAATACGGTCCAGAACTCTAGTGAATGATCAGCGAGATCACAGCAGGGGCCACGTCGTTACTACATGCCACACACAACTACGTCGCTAACGAGATCGCTAAATAGTGACGTATTTTAGCGATCTCGTTAACAACCTTGTTTAGTGTGGCATACCCTTTACTCTCCACTGCTTTCAAAAATGTTTGATGCACACATTAACGTAGAATGTTGTAACTCTGTTAAGTCAATTAAACACATTTGCAAATATGTTAACAAGGGCAGTGATATGGCAGTTTTCCAGCTAGAGAATCCAAAATGTACATCTGATGAGATTATGCTGTATCAGATGGGAGGGTACATAAGTAGTAGTGAAGCCGTGTGGCAATTACTAAATTTTCCCATCCATGAAAGACATCCAACTGTAGTTCATCTCAGTGTCCATCTTGAAAATGGACAACGAGTTTATTTTACTCCCAACAATGCAGAGGAAAGAGCTGCTCGACTACCTAGTACAACATTGACAGCTTTCTTTCTCCCATGTCAAGCAGATCCATTTGAAAAGACTTTATTATATTCAGATGTTCCAAAATATTATACATGGAATAAATTGAGAAAAGTATTTTGCAAGAGGAAACAAGGTGCAAGGATCCCAGAATGGGACGGACGTTCCAGTGATGCTCTTGGACGTGTGTATACAGTGCATCCAAACAGCGCAGAATGTTACTACCTCCAATTACTGCCTCACACTGTCCGTGGGCCAACTTCTTTCACAGATTTGAAAATAGTTGATGGAGAGCTACATTAAACTTACAGTGAAGCATGCCAAAAGCGTGGTCTGATCGAAGACGATCAACACTGGGGCATGACATTGCAGGAAGCATCTCTCACTCACTTTCCACCTCAACTAAGAGACCTGTTCGCCATAATAATTACAACCTGCGCACCTTCCAATCCCTGTGCGGTTTGGGACAAATACAAAGAATATCTTAGTGAAGATATTCTTAGAGTGCAAAGGAGCGCTAATCTAGACTTAGACTTAAATTTCACTGCTGACATATTCAACAAAGCCCTCTTGATGTTAGAAAAAGGTGCATATCTATCAATTGTAAAACTCTAGTAGAATTAGGTTAACCAGCACCAAATCTTTGATATTATGAACAGAGATATTCTGCAAGAAAAAAGCTATGATTTGGAAAAATGTAAAGAATTTGTCATATTAAATAAGCCTTTTTTGATTGATGACCAAAGATCGGCCTATATGGCAATTATGGCTCAGATTTCCAGTGGAATTGGAGGACTATTTTTCCTAGATGCATCAGGAGGTACTGGTAAAACATTTTTAATTAATTTGCTGCTTGCAGAAATTCTCTCAAACAATGACATTGCCTTGGCTGTTGCATCATCTGGGATTGCGGCCACTCTTTTAGATGGAGGATGCACGGCTCATTCAGCACTAGGATTGAACTTTAATCTAGCGCTGTCAGAAACTCACTAAGGTATTACAAAGTTTCAAAAGTAAATGTTTGAGATGAATGTACCGTGGGGCACAAGAAAGTGGTCAAGGCCCTTGATCGCACCTTGAAAGATCTGCGGGGAACTGATCGTTTAATGGGGGAATTGTAATTTTTGCAGGTGACTTCTTCCAGACGTTACCTGTTCTTAAGGGAGCAACACAAGCGGATGAACTGAATACCTGTCTAAAATCTTCTTATCTGTGGATACATGTTCAGAAGCAAACTCTTACTACTAATATGAGGGTTCATTTGATGGGAAATACAACTGTGGACAAATTTACACACCAGCTACCATGCTATTCTGTCCTCATGCACGTTAGCAGGGTGTGCGATGAGACATGTAGCTAAACCCCCTGTCTTCTTTAAGAAAAAGAGGCTGTAAAATTGTAACCTTCTTTTATTGATTGCAGATGTGACAGGAAAGGGTAAAACTATAGAATGCAATAATAAGAGCATTTCAGAATATATAACTGTACAGAGCATGAAACACAAATAGTTTACAATATACAGAATACACAAACTGATTATTACCTACTTAGTACAACAAACGTACTGATAAACACAGGATTATAAACACAGATAGTGCTTACCGACTATGCTTAGAGCAGGCTGTTTAAGAAACATGAAGAACACCAGTGATGTAGTTTCTCTTTAGGCACATGGAGGGATAATGGCTGCTGTCCTCCTTCAGTGTGATAAATAAGACCATAATGCAACAGGAACAATCCCACAATGCTCTTGGAATTTCCCACAAGACATCACAAATTAAACTAGAATCTATGCATCAAACAGCCAGCAGGTGGCGCTGTTACCTTACAACATAAAATGTATGAAAGAGCAATACATTCAAGAATTGCAATGTCTATAACAATTGGAGACATAAAAAAATGACTAGACTTTCTAGACAGCAATTATATGGCTGGACAGAACACTCCTCGCTTGACGTCAGCCGACGTCACTATTGTGTTTATTGGACGAGAACAGCAGAACGAGTTCCCCTACTGGCCTGAGGAACAATTTGGTCTTGCTTTGTTTCCCTATTTTTACTTCCACCTTACGTACGATTCCATCCTTACTTGGGAATGTCTGAGTAATAAGACCTAATGGCCATTCATTTCTCCGAGACTGACAGTCTTTCATTAGTACTACATCGCCAGGCTGGAGGTTAGGCTTGCTGGTTTACCACTTTCTCCTCTGCTGCAGGGTAGGCAGGTACTGTTTTTTCCACTTGTCCCAAAAGGCATTGGAGAGACTCTACACTTGTCTCCATTGACTCCTGTAACGGTCTTTAACATTAAATTCTCCAGGTGGCGAGCAATTAAGGTCAGTCTTCTGCGTAAGCAACAGGGCTGGGGTGAGAACAGTTGGGTCATCAGGATCACTGGAAATTGGAGCCAACGGTCTCGCGTTTATGATGGCTGACACTTCGGCCATGAATGTTGTTAAGCTTTCGTGTGTCAGTCTTACAGATCTTTCCTGTAAGAAGATTGAATCGAGGATTCTCCTTGCGACACCTATCATTCTCTCCCATACACCTCCCATGTGTGAAGAATGTGGTGGGTTAAAGGTCCAAGTACACCCATGTACACTTAGGTATCTTTCAACGTCCTTCATATCCAAGTTGGAAGAGAGTTGCAGTTCTCTTGCTGCTCCGACAAAGTTGGTGCCTCGGTCTGAACGAATATGTTTGACGGGTCCTCTGATGGCAATGAAACGCCGGAGAGCGTTTATGAAGCACGAAGTGTCCATAGATTCAATTATCTCTATGTGGACGGCTCTGATGGATAGACAAGTGAACATAATCGCCCATCGTTTCCCGTTTGCGTGGCCTCCTCTGGTTTTTCGGACAACCACAGACCAAGGACCAAACACATCTAGTCCGATGTTGGTGAAAGGTGGATCTGTACTAAATCGGTCATATGGAAGATCTGCCATCTTCGGAATCTGTGACATACCACGAAGTTTCTTGCAAGTAACACAGTTAAAGATGAATCTGCATACACATCTCTTAGCTCCAACTATTCACAACCCAGATGTTCTTAAGGCTCCCTCTGTGAACATACGACCTTGGTGTTTTGTCCGCTCGTGATAATGTTGAACAAGCAGAGTAGCTATGTGATGTTGTCCAGGAACTATCACGGGATGTTTCTGTGCCGAACCTATTTTTGCCTCTTTAAGGCGTCCTCCTATTCTTAAGAGACCGTCTCCATCCATGACTGGGTCGAGTTTCCTCAGAACACTATCTTTTGGTATTGGTCTTTGATTGATTACACAGTCGATTTCTCTGGCGTAGTTTTCCCGTTGTACAGCTCGGATAATTATATTCTTTGACTGCTCTAGATCGAGAGCTGTGTGGACATGTTTACAATGATGCCAACCTGTGCAACTTTCCATTTTTGTTGGTGAGGTTGCCTTGTAAGACTGAGCTATGTGGGTCAGGCAGGCGATGGCATGAACAAGTGAATTCCAAGTAGAGAACCTACTGAATCGCTGAGATCCCAGGTGGCGCTTCAAAGTTTCAGTATGTAACGCAGACACTTGAGGGCGAATTTCAACGTCAGCATGTGGATCTACTAGTTCAAACAAGGACGTTTCTGTCATGTTGGGCAATGACCTACACAAAAACTCAGGGCCTGTAAACCAAATCGTGTCTTTGAGGCGATTGGCAGCAACAAATCTGGTAGCCTGGTCCGCAGGGTTGAGATGTGTAGGCACATATTTCCATTGTTCAGGTGAGGTAGACCTTCGAATTCTGAGCACTCTGTTGCTAACATAGACATAGAAGCGTCTCACTTCGTTATGGATGTACCCAAGTACTATCCTGCTGTCAGTGTAGAACTCAAAGTCTTTAATTTCTAGATTCATTTCCATAGCAATGAGTTCTGCCAACTCGACTGCCAGCACGGCGGCACAAAGTTCCAGGCGTGGTACGGTGTGTTCACGGAGCGGTGTTAGTTTTGCTCTGCTTATGACAAACCCTACATGGCATTGTTGACTTGTGTCTATCGTCCTCAAATAGGCTACCGCAGCAATCGCTTTGATTGAAGCATCGGAGAACACACAAAGGGTTTGTGTCTCTATCTTGGTACTCAGTACAGACACATACGAACGTGTTATATGAAGACTTTACAAGGCTGTGAGGGAATTTCTCCAGCTCATCCACTTGGTTTTCTCTTTTGTGGGAAGAGGAGTATCCCAGTTCGTCACCTCTGTGGTGAACTCTCTTAACATAGCCTTGCCCTCGATGACTACAGGAGCTACAAACCCCAGTGGGTCATACAAACTGCTTATGGTAGACAGTACTCCTCTGCGAGTAAAGGGTTTATCTTCTTTGTTAACCTGGAAGGTGAAGGTATCAGCTTTTATGTCCCATAGTAGGCCGAGGCTCCGCTGCATCGGTAGGGAGTCTATGCCTAGATCTAAATTCTTCAAGTCACTTGAATGATCCTCAGGAGGGAAGGCTTCCATCACTTCCTTGCTGTTAGAACCGATCTTGTGCAACCTCAGGTTAGATACAGCGAGCATGTCCTTGGCTCTTTTTAGAAGACTAATCGCGGTCTCATTTGTTGGCATCGATTTCAAACAGTCATCCACATAGAAATCTTTCTCTATAAACAGTCTGGCATCTGTTCCATAGTCTGCTTCAACCTCTTGAGCCGCGCGTCTCAGCCCATAGATGGCTACTGCAGGAGAAGGACTATTTCCAAAAATATGTACCTTCATACGATACTCCGTAATCTCTTTGGAAGGATCGTTATCCTTGAACCACAAGAATCTCAAGAAATTTCTATGTTCTTCTTTAACAAAGAAGCAGTGGAACATCTGTTGGATGTCTGCTGTGAATGCAATGGAGTCTCTACGAAAACGGATAAGCACTCCTAAAAGTTTGTTGTTCAGATCCGGGCCTGATAACAAGACATCATTCAATGAAACACCTTCATACTTAGCACTCGAATCAAATACTACTCTGATTTGACCTGGCTTTTTCGGGTGATACACTCCAAACAGAGGCAGGTACCAACGTTCTTCAGCGTCTTGAAGTGTAGGTGCTAGCTCTGCATGACCGTTTTTAAATATTTTCTCCATGAAGGTAAAGAAATGACCTTTCATCTCTGGTTTATTATGGAAGCTGTGCCTGAGGGAGACAAATCGTTTATAAACTTGTTCTCTGTTGTTAGGCAAGCGTTGTCTTTGTGGCTTGAAGGGTAGAGGTGCAATCCAGTTCTTCGTTTTGTCCTGCACCATTCCTTGCTCCATCATCTCTAGGAACAGTTTATCTTCAAATGACATTGCTATACGATTATCTTCTTTGGTTTTGTGGAAGACTGTACACCCAAGTTGATCTTGGTCCCAATTCTGAATGCAATCATCATTGGCACTACTCGCTAAGATACTTGGTGCTGAAGTACTGTGTAGCAGCTCCTTTATGAAGTAGTGATTTTCACATGGTTGAAGGAGAGATGGACGTCCATTCTCGAGAGTCCTGGTAAACATGTTGTTAACTACTGTCGGTTTGTGTGTACCTCCTAAACAGACCTCTCCTACAATGACCCACCCAAGGTCGAGTCTCTGAGCATATGGAGCATTGTGTGAGCCATTGATCTGTTGTCTAACCTTGTGAACTTGTAGAATATCTCTCCCTAAGAGCAAGATTATTTGAGCCTCTGGGTCAAGGTTAGGAATCAGATGTTCTATACGCTTCAGATGAGGATGGTACGATGCCACTTCAGGCGTAGGTATCTCTGACCTATTGTCAGGAATCTGGTTACATTCCAATATGGTTGGTAAGGGCAGACACATTTGGCCATCTATAGACTCGACTACGTATCCTGTTGCTCTCCTACCAGCTGTCTCTATTATACCGGCACAGGTTTTTAAAGAGTAGGGGGCGCTGGGTCCTCTGACGTTAAAGCTATCAAAGAAGGCAGACTTGGCTAGTGACCTATTACTCTGATCATCTAAAATCGCGTATACTTTGATGGCTTTGTCCCTTTCGTCTGCCGGGTAGACTCTCACTAGGGAAATTTTAGAGCAAGATTTGCCTCCCATGAGATTTCCACAAACTTCTGTACACTTAGAAGTAATGGCTGGAGTGTCAGTATTTGAGTCATTCAGCTCCCCGCTATGCTCTTGGGGCAAAGTATCTGATGGTGATCCAGGGTGTAGAACTGAGTTATGTTCAGTGCTGTCACATTCGGTACACCTTGCACTAACCTCACAGTCCCTGGCAAAGTGGGTTGTTGAAGAGCAGCATTTGTAGCAGATGCGATTCTCCTTAAGGAAGGCCTTCCTTTCCTCCAATGACTTTTCTCTGAAAGCTCTGCACTTAAGTAAGGAATGTGGCTTCTTGTGTAAGGGACACTGCCTGCTTGGATCCTTGGATTTGTCTTCTCCTTGACCGGAGCTGAACTCTTTGTGAACTGGACCTGTGGGAGAAATGTTAGTTTTGTGGACCTCTACAGTTGTTCTACGAGGTTTGCTAATAGAGTTATTGGCACATGACGACATGAAATCAAAGCTAGGGTCATTTCTAATTTTTGCTTGTTCTGAGACAAAATCTACAAACACATCGAATGGAGGAAATGGTACATTGTAAGTCTGTTTATACCTAGATCCATATGTAACCCATTTGTCTTGCAGGTTATATGGGAGTTTCTGAACTATAGGGTTCACACCTCTAGCAGTGTCGAGATATGTCAACCCCACAAGATCTCCTTCTGCTTTTGCTACACATAACTCCATTAACAAGTCAGTTAATTCTCTGAGCTTTGAATAATCCTTGTTTGCTATTCTAGGAAAATCCTCTATTCTTTTAAACAAGGCATTTTCTATAACCTCTACTGAGCCATAGCATTCATCAAGTCTATTCCAAATTCTTTTGAGGCCGACATCTGGATAATTTATATTAATGTCTCTGATTCTCTTTGCGTGTTCGGCGGACTCACTTCCTAACCATTTTACCAAGAGATCCACTTCTTCACTACATGATAGACCTATGTCTCTTATGGTATTTTTGAAGGAGGCTCGCCAAGCCCTGTAGTTTTCAGCGCGATCGCTGTACTTTACAAGTCCCTTAGTGATCAACTCACATCGAGCAAGGAACTTGGCAAAGTCCATTGTGGCTTGATTGGCACTGATGCCAGCTGATGGAGTGTTGTCAGAGTACATGTGTGCTGTGCGATCATACCTGTTAGGTGTCTCTGGTTTCGTCCAACTGCTGTAGTACCTTTCTGAAGCGAAGGGATTCTCTTTAAACCGGGACAGATTTCGGACCTTCTGCTCTGGAGAAAGATTATTGTAGTCAGTATCATCCCAATGTGTATCTCCTTGCTTTCGGTAGGGACACTGATAGTTGGCTTTCTGGGGGTCCGAATTATCTGGTTGGCTTGGCTTGTTGACAAAATGCTCTGTCTTCGCCTGTGGGTCTGGATCGTCATTTGGTTTGGAATGTCGATGGACGTACTCTGCAGTACGCTGCAATGGATCGTGAGTAACTTGTTGTAGACCTAGCACACTGCTGTGTCTGCTGTGTTCACCGTCGGAATATACGGCAGTTTCTAGGGCTTCTGCTTCTGCTATGGCAGCTGCTGTTTCTTTTTCAATAGCAAGTTTCTGTAATGTTGCTTCAAGGCGCGCTTTCTCTGCGTCCTGGCGTGCCTTTTCTGCGTCCAGGCAGGCTTGTTGTCGTGCCTTTTCTGCATCCAGGCATGCTTGTTGTAGTTTCAATTCTATCTCCTGCTCAGCAAAGGTGCTTCTTGCTTTTGCCGCTTCAGCCTTTGCGCGGACAATAGCGGCGGCATTGCTGACGGAGGATGTCTTGGAGGAACCAACTCGTGATATCGTCTTGAAAGAGGATGCTCGTCCTTGAGACATGATTCGACAGTTGGGCGACCACTGTGATATCCCTTTGTCGGCTCTGCGTGGATAATGGCGGGCTCTGTATGGTCCGATTATTCGGTCCGACCGTTAAGAGGTTGCTGCAATATCCGCATGCAATAACCGTATGCTTGGATAATGGGAGCTCTGTATGTCTGATCTTCTGAGCTTGTTCTCAGCAGTCGTTTTACTATTCTGTCCTCATGCACGTTAGCAGGGTGTGCGATGAGACATGTAGCTAAACCCCCTGTCTTCTTTAAGAAAAAGAGGCTGTAAAATTGTAACCTTCTTTTATTGATTGCAGATGTGACAGGAAAGGGTAAAACTATAGAATGCAATAATAAGAGCATTTCAGAATATATAACTGTACAGAGCATGAAACACAAATAGTTTACAATATACAGAATACACAAACTGATTATTACCTACTTAGTACAACAAACGTACTGATAAACACAGGATTATAAACACAGATAGTGCTTACCGACTATGCTTAGAGCAGGCTGTTTAAGAAACATGAAGAACACCAGTGATGTAGTTTCTCTTTAGGCACATGGAGGGATAATGGCTGCTGTCCTCCTTCAGTGTGATAAATAAGACCATAATGCAACAGGAACAATCCCACAATGCTCTTGGAATTTCCCACAAGACATCACAAATTAAACTAGAATCTATGCATCAAACAGCCAGCAGGTGGCGCTGTTACCTTACAACATAAAATGTATGAAAGAGCAATACATTCAAGAATTGCAATGTCTATAACAATTGGAGACATAAAAAAATGACTAGACTTTCTAGACAGCAATTATATGGCTGGATAGAACACATGCCTTGGAATTGACAGGTTCCCTACTGATTCCACTACTGGTCTCATTTCCTTTCTGGAAGATTTTTGTGAAATGACATCTTTGATAATGGAACTTATTGACCAGGTTTTCCCTGATATTTGTAACAATTTTAACAACCATCTGTGGCTTTGTGAACATGCAATTCTAGCATCTTAAAATGATAGTGTCAGCTCCATAAATCTACTAATTCAGGGAAGGCTGCCTGGTCTAGCGACCACATACATGTCCATTGATTCAGTCATGGAAAGTGAACAAGCCGTAATGTGTCCATTGGAGTTCCTGAATTCTTTGGAGCCTCCTGGAATGCCACCGAATAAGCTCACTTTAAAAATAGGAGCCACATTAATTTTGCTTCAGAACCTTGAAACACCAAAAATGTGTAACGGCACAAGATTGTACATTAAGAGTCTCATGCCCAATGTTATTGAAGCCATTATTCTTATGGGAAACTCTAAGGGAGAAACTATTTTCATTCCATGTATTCCTTTGCTACCAAGTGACATGCCCTTCAATTTTAATCGTCTGCAGTTCCCAATCCGACTTGCATTTGCTATGACTATAAACAAAGCACAAGGTCAATCATTTAACCCCTTAATGTCCACTGACGTGCACAGTCCGTCATGGCCGGGTGTCAGTTCCGGCACCAGGACGGACTGTGCACGTCATGCCTTTGATCTACCACTGCGTGTAAACACGCAGTGGTAGATCAGTGCCGACAGCTGTCACAGACAACTGACAGGCACGGCAAGCGGTGCGGGGACCTTTGCCGTCGGTCCCCGCACCTACAGCGCTGTGCTTGGTCAGTCAATCTGACCGACCAAACACAGCAGCGATCGCGCAGGAGAAGCTGAAATTTCAGCTTCTCCAGCGCGATCAGTGCAGGAGCTGGTGCTGCAGTGGCCGAGCTTCCTGCACTGACAGCCAGGAGCGGAGCCCCCACCGCCCCTGGCTGTTAACCCTCTGAATGCTGCGATCGAGCGCGATCGCAGCGCTCAGGGGGGGAGGCAGAGGGTCGGGAGCTCCCTCTGCCTCAGATTGGCACCCTGCAATGTATTTGCAGGGCCCGATCTCTGCCTTGATGACCCGGGGGTTGTCATGACAACCTCCGGGTCATCTAGCTACGGAAAGCTGCTGTGATCATGCTCACAGCAGCTTTCCCCATAGGTACAATGCATTGCAATGCTGGAGCATTGCAATGCATTGTAACTGCAATAAAAAGTAAAAAAAGTGAAAGTTCCATAAAGGGACAAGTTCAAAAAATCATTTTTTTAAAAAAAATTGTAAAAAAAATATTAAAAAATAATTTTAGAAAAATCCCCTAAAAAATACACATTTTTATGTAATAAAAAAAATAAAAAAACAAAAAAAATACACATGTTTGGTATCGCCACGTCCATAAAAATCCCATCTATAAAAGCGTATCCCTAGTTAACCCCTTCAGTGAAAGCCATAAAAAAAAAACACAAAAAAGTAGTAAATTATACTTTTTCCAAGCGGTATCGTCATACCGCTTGGAAAAAGTGCAATAACACGCGATCAAAAAGTCAGATATAAATAATCATGGTACCGCTGAAAACGTCATCTTGTCCCGCAAAAAACAAGCCACTATACAGCATCATCAGCGAAAAAATAAAAAAGTTATAGCTCGCGGAATAAACTGATGCAAAAATAATTATTTTTTCTATAAAATTTTTATTGTGTAAAAAACGCCAAAACATAAAAAAAAATATATAAATGAGGTATCGCTGTAAATCACAGTGACCCGAAGAATAAAGCTGCTTTATCAATTTTACCACACACGGAACAGAGGAAAAAAAAAAAAACAATTCCTGAATTGCTGGTTTTTGTTCATTCTGCTTCCACAAAAATCGGAATAGGAAGCGATCAAAAAACGTTATGTGCCCGAATATGGTACCAATAAAAACGTCAGCTCGTCCCGCAAAAAATAAGCCCACAGATACCTCTGTCGGCCGAAATATGGTAAAATTATAGCTCTCAAAATTTCTTACAAAAAATTCTTCCAAAAAAAAGCATCTTTTAGTGTGTGACAGAAGCTAAACATGAAACAAGGGTATAAATCTGGTATCGCTGTAATCGCACCGACCCGAGGAATAAAGTCGCCTAATCACTAATACCGCACGAGGAACGGCGCAAAAAAGAAAACCAATTCTTCACCTTTTGTGGATTTGTTCATTGTGCCTCCCAAAGATCGCAGTAAGGTGATCACAGTGGTTCCCCCCCACATATGGGGTATCAGCGTACTCAGGACAAAATGCACAATAGCTTTTCGGGTCCTATTTCTCCTGTTACCCTTAGAAAAATAAAAATTTGGGGCAAAAAGGTCATTTTTGTGGAAAAAAAATATGATTTTTTTATTTTCACGGCTCTACGTTATAAACTTCTGTGAAGCCCTTGGGGGTTCAAAGTGCTGACCACACATCTAGATAAGTTCCTTGGGGGGTCTAGTTTGCAAAATGGGGTCATTTGAGGGGGTTTCTACTGTTTAGGCACATCAGGGGCTCTCCAAACGTGACATGACACCCGCAGACCATTCCATCAAAGTCTGCATTTGAAAAAGGCGCTCCTTCCCTTTCGAGCTCTGCCATGCGTCAAAATAGTGGTTTACCCCCACATATGGGGTATCAGTGTACTCAGGACAAATTGCACAATAACTTTTGGGGTCCTGTTACCCTTTGGAAAATAACAATTGGAGGTGGAAAGATCATTTTTGTGGAAAAGATATGATTTTTTAATTTTACTGCTCTACGTTATAACCTTCTGTGAAGCCCTTGGGGGTTCAAAGCTCTCACCACACATCTAGATAAGTTCCTTGGGGGGTCTAGTTTCCAAAATGGGGTCACTTGTGGGGGGTTTCCACTGTTTAGGCACACAGGGGCTCTCCAAATACGACATGGCGTCCAATCTCAATTCCAGCCAAAAAAGTCAAATGGCGCTGCTTCCCTTCCGAGCTCTGCCATGCGCCCAAATAGTGGTTTACCCCCACATACGGGGTATCAGCGTACTCAGGACTAATTGCACAATAACTTTTGGGGTCCTTTTATCCTTTGGAAAATAAAAATTGGGATGAAAAGATCATTTTTGTGGAAAAAATATGATTTTTTAATTTTACGGCTCTACGTTATAACCTTCTGTGAAGCCCTTGGGGTTAAAAGCTCTCACAACACATTTAGATAAGTTCCTTGGGGGGTCTAGTTTCCAAAATGGGGTCACTTGTGGGGGTTTCCACTGTTTAGGCACACAGGGACTCTCCAAATGCGACATGGCGTCCAATCTCAATTCCAGCCAAAAAAGTCAAATGGCGCTGCTTCCCTTCCAAGCTCTGCCATGCACCCAAATAGTGGTTTACCCCCAAACATGGGGTATCGTTGTACTCTGGAGAAATTGTACAACAAATATTGTGGTTCATTTTCTCCTGATACCCTTGACAAAATTTAAAAAAATTGTGTCAAAAGAAAAATTTTGGGAAAAAAAGTTAAATGTTCATTTTTTCCTTCCACATTGCTTCAATTCTTGTGAAGTACCTAAAGGGTTAATAAACTTCTTGAATGTGGCTTTGAACACGTTGAGGGGTGCAGTTTTTAGAATGGTGTCACTTTTGGGTATTTTCTGTCATATTGACCCCTCAAATTCACTTCAAATGTGAGGTGGCCCCAAAAAAAAAGGGTTTTGTAAATTTTGTTGGAAAAATGAGAAATCGCTGGTCAACTTTTAACACTTATAACTTCCTAACAAAAAAAAATTTTGGTTCCAAAATTGTGCTGATGTAAAGTAGACATGTGGGAAATGTTATTTATTAACTAATTTTTGCGACATATCTCTCTGATTTAATGGCATAAAAATTAAAAGTTTGAAAATTGCAAAATTTTTGCCATATTTCCGTTTTTTTCATAAATGCAAGTTATATTGAAGAAATTTTACCACTATCATGAAGTACAATATGTCACGAGAAAACAATCTCAGAATCGCCAAGGTCCGTAGAAGCGTTCCAGAGTTATAACCTCATAAAGAGACAGTGGTCAGAATTGTAAAAATTGGCCTGGTCTTTAACCTACAAAATGGCTTGGTCGTTAAGGGGTTAAAGTAGCAGGCATTAATTTGGAGAGCCTGTGTTTTTCACATGGACAGTTGTACGTTGCTTGCTCTAGAGTGGGTAACCCCAAAAATCTTTTCATATATGCACCTCAAGGTAAAACCAGAAACATTGTTTACCAAAAAGCACTACAATAGATAGTTGTTTAACTGTAAACCAATTTTACTCTTTTGTCCATGAACTACTTATAGATTACACTGAAGGGGGGAAGTTGAACTATGTTGTTAATTGGGTGTAAATGTTTTATACGTTTGTGTAAGGTGCATAAATTTTCATTTATGATAAAAAATAGTTAAAAAAATAGTTGTAATAGTTTATACTACATAATATGTATTGAATATGTAAAATCAATAAAAATGTTGAAATTAAAAAAAAGTTGTTCACATCAATATTACGACAAATTAGTAAAATGTCAAAATAAAAATTTAAAGAGGAAAATAAAATACTGTAGCACTCTGAAAATGTCAGTTTCAGGGTGACACTGAAAATTTTACTTTAGCTACCATAACCAACAATTTAACATATTTTCCGCTAGTGAAGCCACGGGTATTCTACTAGTAGTAAATAAATGAGGCAAATAAAAAATATATGCCTATTTGATAGCACTGCATCCAAAAAAGTCTGATCTATCAAACTATAAATTTAGATGACTTAGTAGGGTTGATCCTACTGCCAAATTCCCCTTAAAAAAATGAAAGTTTGATATTGTCATAATCGTACTGACCTGGGGAATAATGTTTCCAGGTGATTTTTGCTGAAAAATGAATGCCTTAAAACAAAAACCTAGAAAACAATTGTGGAATTATGGTTTATTTTAGCAGTTTCACCTCACTTTGATTTTTTTCACATTTTCTAATACATTGTATGATTAAATGTATAGTGTAATTCAAAATTAGAACTAGTCCACAAAAAAGAAGCCCTCATATGGCATATTGGTGGAAGAATAAAACAGATATGGTTCCTGGAAGAATGTAAGGGAACAGTCAGCGCAAAAATGAAAAATCGCTCAGTGCTTAAGGGATTAAATACTGTCTATATAAACAAAATAAAAATTAAATAATAAAAGTAATGAAAGCAGTGGTTGTTTGTTTACTTGTATTTCATAAAACGTACATATAGCTTTTACCACGTAGATAATTCTCTGTTCACTTCATTAAATATATTAGATAAAGCAGAAACTTACCATTTTGAATCAATCTTCACAAATTGGTTCCTTTCTTAGAAATAGCATAGAACGAGTTCCTTTTATGACTCACTGCCTTTCTCCAGTGTTGTATGTGTATGTGTAATATACATGCTTTTTTACTGTGTTTTTGATGCCTAATGTGTCAGGGCGTGCCAAAAAGGAAAGTGTATTTCCAGCAAATGATAGGAAGATAAGGATAAAAACAAGTTCTACACAAGCTGCTGATCTAACAGAGAAAAACAATAGAAAAAGTAATGAAGTAGTTCATGGATAAACTTTATAGATTAAAGGTCTTTTTTTAAAGATCTCATGCTATTTCTGCTGAATAAATGTGAAGTGAAAATTGCATTGCAGATTTGAAATCCCAAGCATATCAAGTTATGGTGTAGATTAGAATGATGCAGTGCAGAGTGATTTTTTTGCCTGCTGCTGCTGTGAATTTCATTGCTGACCACATAAGGATGTACAGTCATGGACAAAAGTTTTGAGAATGACACAAATATTAATTTTTACAAGTCTACTGCTTCACTTTTTCTAATGGCAATTTGCATATACTCCAGAATGTTATAAAGAGTGATCAGCTTAACAGCAATTACTTGCAAAGTCAATATTTGGCTAGAAAATGAACTTTATCCCCCAAAACACATTTCAACATCATTGCAGCCCTGCCTTAAAAGGACCAGCTAACCTCTTTTCAGTGATTGCTCCATTAACACAGGTGTGGGTGTTGATGAGATATATAAAAAAAACTGACCGGCACATCCAAACATAGATCCAGTGTGAACAGGTGCTAAACCCAGAGTCACCAACTCATGCACATACAAGAAAAAAGGGTAGCACACTGCAGCGCTATAGCTTGCAAACACGAAATATGAAAAATGAATTGCATCACTGCCTTAGAAATATGAAAAATTGAGAAGTCTTAGCGCATAAGATGGCCAAATTATGTGTGCCTGATAGCCACGTCAAGGCTCTTCTCGTATATCAGGTCCTAACTAATGCCAATCCTCGCTTAGAAAAGTCTGTCTGCATGGGAACATATGAATCCTCTCTTAAGACTAAAATCTACATCTCTGTGGAGGGGTAATGAACCTGGTGTAATTAAAAAGCCTGTGACCAACAGGTGGAGTGCTCAGGTAGAAGGTAAATGAATACATATCAAAAAACTGACCGGCACATCCAAACATAGATCCAGTGTGAACAGGTGCTAAACCAGAGTCACCAACTCATGCACATACAAGAAAAAATGGTAGCTGTTGTGAATGGACTTGAAATGAGTTCTGAGCAGAGGCTCCCTCTGGTGGTTGCAGGCGGTACTGGACTGTCCAGTGAAGATTGTGAGGAGTGGGAATCAGGTGTTACTGACTGGTCTTATATAAGGGAGTCGCCTTCCCATCAGGGTTGCCGGTGATCAATTGTTCTGGTCTCACTCCATGATTCCTGTTTCCCTTGTAGCCTGCTGTGTCGTGTCTGCATCTCCTGCTAACAGATAAGACATTTTCTTCTTTTTGTTTTTGTGCTTTATTTTTGCATTTTGTCCCGCACTTCCGTGGGGGCCTTCTGGGTCCCCTCCGGGGGCTTTTGCCCTCTCAGTTTAGTTCAGCCACTGATGTTTGTACTTTTGCTTTTTCCAGTTTCTTCAGTGGCTGCTGTTTTGGTTTTGTTGCACCAGAGAACTAATTTAGGTGGTGGAGGTCGTGTGATCTCAGGTGTTTTTGAAATTAGTAGAGTTGGTGCTTTGCAGGGTTTTTTGGGATTGCAGTAAGTACCCTTCCTATCCTTTTCTATTTAGATTAGCTTGGGCCCCAACGTTTGCTCATACTATTTTCTGTCTGTGTCAGTATTTCTTCTTGTCTAACAGCCATTACATGTTTGGGGGCTTTCTATGTTCTTTGGGGATCTGCTCCGGGGCAGATAGCTTTCCTATTTCTATCTTTAGGTGTAGTCAGTTTCTCAGGCTGTGACGAGGCGTCTAGGACCAACGTAGGAACGCTCCACGGCTGCCTCTAGTTGTGGTGGTTAGTCAGGGTACTGCAATCTCATAGATTCCAACTGCTCTGGTGTATTGCATTTTTTTACCTGCACTCCTCAGTTACCGAAACATAACAGTATCACCGGCCCAAAATTTAAAGTTGTATGGTACTCACAGAAGGGAAAAATATTGTGAAAGAAAAAACGGTTGTCAGAGTTGTCAGAGATATTTTTCTGTTTGTTGCATTTTTTTTCCCTCTGTATCTCTGGGTGCTGGGGAGGATTTTTTCTCTTAATGGAGTTTGCACAGTTGTCTGGCCGTGTGGATCAGCTTGCCACTGAGGTTCAGAGTATTGCTGCATATCTTGCTAGGTTGCCTGTTGTGGAACCTAGGATTCCCATGCCAGATTTGTTTTTGGGGGATCGAGCTAAGTTTCAGAATTTCAAAAATAATTGTAAATTGTTTTTTGCCTTAAAATCTAAGTCCTCAGGAAACGCATCGCAGCAGGTTCAAATTGTCATCTCTCTCCTGC
Organism: Oophaga sylvatica; assembly: GCA_033576555.1. Classification (NCBI taxonomy): domain Eukaryota; kingdom Metazoa; phylum Chordata; class Amphibia; order Anura; family Dendrobatidae; genus Oophaga; species Oophaga sylvatica. The sequence continues at coordinate 161,314,454 of JARQOD010000009.1, forward strand.
GCGGCGATCCTCAGGATTGGGCTTTTTCCCTGACACCTGGGGATCCTGTTTTGAGTGATGTTGATGCATTTTTTCAGGCTTTGGGGTTATTGTACGATGAGCCTAATGTCACTGATCAAGCTGAAAAAGCCTTGTTGGCATTAAATCAGGGGCTTGATGACGCTGAGTTATACTGTCAGAGATTCCGTAGGTGGGCAGTCCTGACCAAGTGGAATGACGACGCTTTGGCGGCCCTTTTTCGGAAGGGTCTGTCAGATAATGTAAAGGATGTTATGGTGGGATTCCCTGTCCCCTCTGGTCTCAATGATTCTATGTCATTAGCGATTCAAATTGACAGACGTTTGCGTGAGCGGAGAAGTATGCGTGGATTAGTGTTGCCTTGTGAACCAGCTTCTGAATCCATGCAGTGTGATAGAGTGATGTCTAGGGCACAGCGTCATGAGTTTCGAAAGCGCAATGGGTTATGTTTCTACTGTGGTAATGCCTCTCATGCTATTTCAGTCTGCCCTAAGCGGGGAAGACGTTTTGCACGCTCAGTTGTCTTGGGTAGTGTTCAGACTAAGTTTTTATTAACTGTCACTCTGATATGCTCTCTGTCCTCATTTTCTGCTCAGGCTTTCGTTGATTCTGGAGCAGCTATTAACCTGATGGATTATGATTTTGCTAAACGTTGTGGGTTTCCCTTGATACCCCTACAGAAGTCTATTCCCCTACTGGGGATCGATTCTACCCCTTTGGCTGAGAATAAACCTCAGTTCTCTACTCAGGTGATAATGAGGGTGGAACCTGATCATCAGGAGTGCTGCAAATTTTTGGTTCTGTATAATCTGCATGATATTATCGTACTGGGTTTCCCTTGGTTACAGTCTCATAATCCTGTTTTGGATTGGAAAACTGTGTCTGTTTGGCAGTTGGGGCTGCCAATGTGTTAATACCAACACTCCTGTTTTTTCTGCCTCCCCCCAGGCTCAGGATGTTCCTGACTTTTTGATTGATTTTTCTGATGTGTTTAGCGAAAGTAAATCTGCATCCTTGCCTCCCCATAGGAGCTATGACTGCGCTATTGAATTAGTGCCTGGTAGTAAATTCCCTAAAGGTCGCCTTTTTAACTTGTCTGTACCTGAACATGACGCTATGCGGTCTTATATCAAGGAGTCATTGGAGAAGGGTCATATCAGACCATCCTCTTCACCCTTATGTGCCGGTTTTTTCTTTGTGGCCAAAAAGGATGGTTCATTAAGGCCGTGTATTGATTATCGTCTTTTGAACAATATTACTGTGAAATATCAATATCCGTTACCCTTGATTTCTGACCTGTTTTCCAGGGTGAAAAATGCTACTTGGTTTACCAAGCTTGACCTCAGGGGGGCATATAACCTTATTCGCATTAAGCACGGGGATGAATGGAAGACGGCATTTAATACCCCTGAGGGGCATTTTGAGTACCTTGTGATGCCCTTTGGGCTCACTAATGCTCCTTCTGTCTTCCAGTCCTTCATGAATGACATTTTCAGGGATTTTGTGGATAAATTTCTGATTGTTTATTTGGATGATATCTTGATTTTTTCCAATGACTGGGACTCTCATGTGAAACATGTTCGAACTGTATTCCAGATTTTGAGAGAGAATGCTCTGTATGTGAAGGGATCAAAGTGTCTTTTTGGCGTACAGAGGATCTCATTTTTGGGATTCATTTTGTCCCCATCTGTTATTGAAATGGACCCGGTCAAGGTTCAGGCCATCTGTGATTGGGTCCAACCTACTTCATTAAAGGCTCTTCAAAGATTTTTGGGTTTTGTCAATTTTTATCGTAAATTTATTGGTAATTTCTCGGTTATTGTTAAACCTTTAACTGATTTGACCAAAAAGGGTTCTGATGTGGTGAATTGGCCTCCTGAGGCAGTCTCTGCATTTCAGGAACTTAAGCAGAGATTCACTTCTGCTCCTGTTCTACGGCAGCCTGATGTTTCTCTACCATTTCAGGTGGAGGTTGATGCCTCTGAAATTGGGGCAGGTGCCGTTTTGTCCCAAAGAGATCCAGAGACCTCTAAAAGTAACCCTTGTGCCTTTTTCTCTCGAAAATTTTCTCCTACTGAACGTAATTATGACGTGGGTAATCGGGAGTTATTGGCCATGAAGTGGGCTTTTGAAGAGTGGAGACATTGGCTGGAGGGAGCCAAACATCAGGTGGTGGTCCTTACGGACCATAAGAATCTGGTTTATCTGGAATCTGCCAAGCGACTTAATCCTAGACAGGCCAGGTGGGCCTTGTTTTTTACACGTTTTAATTTTGTGGTTTCATTTCTTCCTGGCACTAAGAATGTTAAGGCGGATGCCCTCTCGAGGAGTTTCCTGGCGGACTCTCCTGAGTTATCTGATCCTTCTGTTATTTTGAAAGAGGGTATAGTTCTTTCCGCCATCTTGCCCAATTTAAGACTGGCTCTGGAGGGGTGTCAGGAGGATAAGCCCGAGCACTGCCCTGTTGGGAAATTGTTTGTCCCGGACCAGTGGAAAAAGAGTGTGATGTCTGAGATTCATTGTTCCGCACTGGCCGGTCATCCCGGAATTTTTGGTACCAGAGACTTGGTTAGTCGGTCCTTTTGGTGGCCTACCTTGTCTCGGATGTCAGGGAATTTGTGCAGTCCTGCGGGACTTGCTCTCGCTCCAAGCCTTGCTCTCGCTCTAGCGGTTTGTTGATGCCATTGCCTGTGCCCAAGAGACCATGGACCCATATCTCTATGGATTTCATTTCCGACCTCCCTGTTTCTCAGAGAATGACCGTCATCTGGGTGATTTGTGATAGGTTTTCCAAGATGATACATCTTGTGCCATTACCTAAGTTGCCTTCCTCCTCTGAATTGGTGCCTTTGTTCCTTTAGCACGTGGTTCGTTTACACGGCATTCCTGAGAACATTGTGTCTGACAGAGGAGTCCAGTTTGTTTCAAGATTTTGGAGGACCTTTTGTTCTAAACTTGGTGTTCAATTGTCTTTCTCCTCGGCGTTTCATCCTCAGACCAATGGTCAAACTGAGAGAACAAACCAGACATTGGAGACTTATCTAAGATGCTTTGTGTCTGCTGATCAGGATGACTGGGTCTCTTTTTTGCCTTTGGCTGAGTTTGCTCTTAATAATAGGGCTAGCTCTGCCACTTTGATGTCTCCATTTTTCTGTAATTCTGGGTTTCACCCTTGATTTTCTTCAGGACAGACGGAGGCTTCTGTCTGTCCAGGTGTTGACTCTGTTGTGGAGCGTATGCAACAGATTTGGGACCAGGTAGTGGAGAGGTTGTCCCTCTCTCAGGAGAGGGCCCAGCGGTTTGCTAACCGGCATAGGACTGATGGTCCTCGGTTTAAAGTGGGGGACTTGGTCTGGTTGTCCTCAAAAAATATTCCTAGGCATCTCCTAAATTTAAGCCTAGGTTCATTGGACCTTATAAGATCATGGAGATTCTTAATCCTGTTTCTTTTCGTTTGCTTCTTCCAGGGACATTTAAGATCCATAACGTGTTCCACAAGTCCTTGTTGAAGAGGTTTGTTGAGCCAGTGGTTCCTACTACTGTGCCTCCTGACCCTGTTTTGGTTGAGGGCAATCTGGAGTATGTGGTTGAGAAAATATTGAATTCTCGTTTTTCTAGACGGAAACTCCAGTATTTGGTTAAGTGGAGAGGTTATGGTCAGGAAGACAATTCTTGGGTGTTTGCTTCGGACATCCATGCTAGGAGACTCATCCGTGCGTATCATAGAACTCATCCTGACCGACCTGGTTGCTCAAGTGAGGGTTCGGTGACCCCTCCTCAAGGGGGGGGTACTGTTGTGAATGGACTTGAAATGAGTTCTGAGCAGAGGCTCCCTCTGGTGGTTGCAGGCGGTACTGGACTGTCCAGTGAAGATTGTGAGGAGTGGGAATCAGGTGTTACTGACTGGTCTTATATAAGGGAGTCGCCTTCCCATCAGGGTTGCCGGTGATCAATTGTTCTGGTCTCACTCCATGATTCCTGTTTCCCTTGTAGCCTGCTGTGTCGTGTCTGCATCTCCTGCTAACAGATAAGACATTTTCTTCTTTTTGTTTTTGTGCTTTATTTTTGCATTTTGTCCCGCACTTCCGTGGGGGCCTTCTGGGTCCCCTCCGGGGGCTTTTGCCCTCTCAGTTTAGTTCAGCCACTGATGTTTGTACTTTTGCTTTTTCCAGTTTCTTCAGTGGCTGCTGTTTTGGTTTTGTTGCACCAGAGAACTAATTTAGGTGGTGGAGGTCGTGTGATCTCAGATGTTTTTGAAATTAGTAGAGTTGGTGCTTTGCAGGGTTTTTTGGGATTGCAGTAAGTACCCTTCCTATCCTTTTCTATTTAGATTAGCTTGGGCCCCAACGTTTGCTCATACTATTTTCTGTCTGTGTCAGTATTTCTTCTTGTCTAACAGCCATTACATGTTTGGGGGCTTTCTATGTTCTTTGGGGATCTGCTCCGGGGCAGATAGCTTTCCTATTTCTATCTTTAGGTGTAGTTAGTTTCTCAGGCTGTGACGAGGCGTCTAGGACCAACGTAGGAACGCTCCACGGCTGCCTCTAGTTGTGGTGGTTAGTCAGGGTACTGCAATCTCATAGATTCCAACTGCTCTGGTGTATTGCATTTTTTTACCTGCACTCCTCAGTTACCGAAACATAACAGGTAGCACACTGCAGCGCTATAGCTTGCAAACACGAAATATGAAAAATGAATTGCATCACTGCCTTAGAAATATGAAAAATTGAGAAGTCTTAGCGCATAAGATGGCCAAATTATGTGTGTCTGATAGCCACGTCAAGGCTCTTCTCGTATATCAGGTCCTAACTAATGCCAATCCTCGCTTAGAAAAGTCTGTCTGCATGGGAACATATGAATCCTCTCTTAAGACTAAAATCTGTTATGATCTGCTACAAGCACTAAGGAAAGGTGGGAATTCTGTCCGTACAATAGGACTGAGCTGGATCCCTACGATGTAACGGGGAACCTGATCCTGCGACCAGACCCGCTAAAGTCCTCAGCTAGTCTGAACGAAGACCTATAGTTGCGAGGGAGGAATCCCTACAAATCTAGGGACTGGGTGAAAAGGTGGACACCTCCTAACAGAAGGTGTAGCAGGGAATATAAAACAGAAAACAAATACTAAGAGATCCTAAAATCAAGCAAAACTGACAGAGTAAGGCACCTAAGCACCCGGCTAGCTTAAGAGTAGATAATACAATGAAGTCCAGCAAAGCCAGAAGGGCGGAGCCAGACTAAATAGGGTAAAAAGGTCATGTGACCAGCAAACTGAAACAAAATCTAACAAGAGGGTTCTAACAGTACCCTCCCTTCTAAGAGATCCTCCGGTAGGAAGCTCCAACTTAACAGCAGATTGGTTAATAACCTGAAGCACCTTAAAGGGCCCTACAAACTTGGGACCCAATTTTTAGACGGAATCCTCAAGCGCAGATTCTTAGAGGACAACCAAACCATGTCACCAATAGCAAACAAAACCTCTTGTCGTTTTCTATCAAAATACACTTTGGATCTTTTGTTAGCCTCCTGAAGATTACCACGCACATCAGTCCAAACTCTCTCCAAAACACCAGAAAAATTCTCCTCTTCAGGTACAGCCGATCCCAACTTGGAAAATGACCCAAAAGACGGATGTCTCCCAGTACAACAAAAAAAAGGCGAACAACCAGCAGAAGCGGATGTATGATTGTTAAGAGCAAACTCAGCAAGTGGCAGAAACTCAGACCACCCCTCTTGATTATCAGTCACAAAACAACGCAAGAACTGCTCAACATCCTGGTTTTTCCTTTCTGTCTGGCCATTAGACTCAGGATGATATCCGGATGAAAACGACAAATGAACTCCCAACCTGTCACAAAAAGCGCGCCAAAAACGAGCCACAAACTGAGGTCCCCTATCGGAAACAATGTCAGTAGGAACACCATGTAGTCTGACTATTTCCTTGACAAAGGCCTTAGCGAGAGTCTTAGCGCAGGGCAGTTTGATGAAAGGAACCAAGTGACACATCTTGCTAAAACGGTCCACGACCACCCAGATGACAGTGAAACCCTCAGAGGGGGAAGGTCAGTAATAAAGTCCATAGCCAAATGTGTCCAAGGTGCACTAGGAACCTCCAGAGGGCAAAGCAACCCCGCAGCAGGAGTATGAGAAGACTTAGATCTAGCACACACAGTGCATTGACGCACCCACTTAATGACTTCCTTCTGCCATCCTGGCCACCAAAAACTGCGACCCACAAGTCTCTTGGTCTCAGAGATTCCAGGATGACCTGCCAACCGAGAGTCATGACATTCAACAAACAAATCTCTCCTCAGGGTACCAGGCACAAACAACCTCCCATGCGGCGTGTTAGATGGGGCATTCTCCTGTGCTTTAAGAATCTCATCTTCCAACACGGAGTCCAAAACAGCAATAACAACCCCCTCTTGCAAGATGTTTTCCTCCTCCTCCTCAGTACCCACCATAGGAGAAAAGCTGCGAGACAAAGCATCAGCTTTAACATTTTTAGTACCTGGGATGAAAGTAACGGTAAAATTAAACCGTGAGAAAAACAGTGCCCACCTAGCCTGACGGGCATTCAAGCGTTTGGCAGCATCAAGGTAGATCAGATTTTTATGATCGGTGAAGACTTGAACGGGAAATTCCGCTCCCTCCAAAAAATGACGCCAGTGTTCAAATGCGAGTTTAATTGCCAACAATTCCTGATTACCGATATCATAATTTAGTTCAGACTCAGAAAATTTCTTTGAAAAAAAAGCACAGGGATGTACTCCATCCGTCTTTGCCTGAGACAACACCGCGCCGACCCCCACAGAAGAAGCATCAACCTCAACCAAAAATGGTTTAGTCACATCAGGCTGCGTAAGGATGGGAGCAGAGCTGAACCTCTCCTTTAGCAACAGAAAAGCCTCAATGGCCTCAGTAGTCCACTGAACCGCATCAGCACCTTTCCTGGTGAGATCGGTCAGAGGTTTGGCAATCACAGAAATTTTTTTTATGAATTTTCTATAATAATTGGCGAACCCCAAAAATCTCTGTATTGATTTCACACCAATAGGTCTAGGCCAATCCTGCACAGCTTGCACTTTCACCGGGTCCATCTCAAAACCTTCACTGGAGACAATGTAGCCCAAAAAACTAAGTCTCTGTACAGCGAACTCACATTTTTCTAGTTTGGCAAAAAGTGAATTATCACTCAGTAACTGTAATACTTCACGCACACTCCTCCAATGAGACTCCAAATCCGGTGAATAAATCAAAATGTCATCCAAATACACAACCACACTTCTGCCGATCAAAGGTCTAAGGATGTCATTAATAAGATTCTGAAAAAATGCCAGAGCACTGGAAAGCCCAAAAGGCATAACCAGATTCTCAAAATGACCCAGTGGAGTGTTAAACGCAGTCTTCCATTCATCCCCCTCCTTCATGCGCAACAAATTGTATGCCCCTCGAAGATCAATTTTCGAGAACCACTTGGCCCCCACTAACTGATTAAACAAATCAGGAATCAATGGCAGTGGGTAAGGATTGCGTACAGTAATCTTATTAATCTCACGAAAGTCTAGACAAGGCCGTAAACCGCCGTCTTTTTTTAACAAAAAAAATCCAACCGCCACAGGAGATTTGGAAGGCCTAATGTGACCGGCGGCCAAGCTTGTCTGTATGTATTCCTCCAAAGTCTTTCTCTCAGGAACAGTCAAATTAAATAGACGACTTTTAGGAAGAGTCGCTCCAGGGACAAATTCAATTGCACAATCATAATCTCTATGAGGAGGCAATACCTGCGATTCCTTATCAGAAAAAACTTTCCAAAAATCCTGAATAGGTACAGGTAACTCCCCCTTAACTACAGCAGCAATACGCCCGTTACAACACTTGTCATAACAATTGGGACTCCAGGACTTAATTTCATTGGTAGACCAATCCAGTACCGGATTGTGCAATTTTAACCAGGGTAACCCCAAAATCACCGGTGAGGGCAAATTATTCAAAACTACCAACTCCAAATTCTCTTGATGAACACCATTAATAGTAAGAGGAAATTCACAGATATGGTGAGTAACATTTTTCAAGTGAGAACCATCTACAGACACCACATTAATAGGGGAAGAAGTGGGTTTTAATTTTAGTTTTTCCAAAAATTTCCCATCAATCACATTGAGAGTTGAACCACAATCCACAAATACCCGAAACTCCATTAATTCCTCCTCAACAGCAGTGGTAGCAGAAAGAAAGACACCTTTATTGTTTAAACAAGCTATGCGGGCAAAACTGACCTCATTTTTTTTCTCTAAAAAAATAGAAACACAAGCCCTTAGCAAATCTGCGTTTCTTTTTCTCTAGAGTGAGGTGTCATTGCTCCAATTTCCATCGGCTCTCCAATGTCAGTACATTCCTTCTCCAAACTTGGAGCTGACAAGGCAGATTTACTCTCATTAACCCTTGCACGCAGTCTCCTATCCACCCGTATGGCTAATTGCATAGCCTCTTGCAAGTTACCAGGTATGGGATAAGCAATCAGCAAATCTTTAACCCTTTCACTTAACCCTGCAAGAAATAAACTTTTCAAAGCTAAATCGTTCCAACCCACCTGAGTGGACCAACTTCGGAAGTGAGTACAATATTTTTCCACATTACCTGATCCCTGTCTCAAAAGTCTCAATTCTGTCTCAGCTGATGAAACACGATCCGGATCGTCATACTGTCAAGGTAAATATTCATATACTGTTATTCTTTCATACATATGTATGCTTCGCTTCCATTTTGTTTCATCGCCGCCATTTTAAGAAACAATAAGTTTTTCCTTGTCGAGTGAAACCAGATATATCAAATATAACAATGCTTCAGCTAAGATTGCACTAGCATCGACCTACACCCACATCTGTTTCCTCTGAGGAAATGTCAAGACGTCTGGGCCAGACCACATCAAGGAGTCTTACAAGGCTGAACATTAATATGAAATGTCACACTTATTGAGTGTTACATAGATGTAGAACTGAGCCCACGCAGCTATATTTCCTTGCAGATACAGCCTGTTAGAACAAGACGTAATTAATCAGGGATGGTAGGTGCTAGACATAAACAGTTTGCCCATGATTGAAATTGCAAAGGACAATTATAATATGCCCAATGTCTAATGTCATATGTCCATTTCTATATTCTTATATTTTCATATTATATATATATATATATGCTTGTGTGCTCTGAAGAAAAGTATTTTTCTTACCTCGCATGATTCATATCGAAACTTAGTTCAAAGATAGCACCAGTATCCGCCAACATCTGTTCCTGAGACATTGACCCAGATCAACGCCTACTTCTGACAGACAAAGTTGAATCAAGCCATTGATGACGACCACAATGACATTTAACAATTGAAGACGACATCAACATCTGTCTGGAGACATGGGCCAATCAGGGCTGGCCGGATATTAGATGAATATAGCTTACCCCACGTGGGTCATCCTGTTTGTTATGTCTATATAATCCCGTGTATGCTAATAAAGACAGGACATTGCTGAGATCGGTGCTACTAGTACCATTCTAGAGCGTGCTCTAAGTTTGAACCAGCCTTGTGTCTGACTCATACTTTGATTGGTCGACCCATGCTCATAATCTAATCTGGAGTGACTGGAGGACGAGTGTTTGACGAGACGACCCCGTCAATTGGCGCCACAACGTGGGGCGTGGCCAGCGGCTCGCTACTTGCCAGACCCGTCTCATAGATTTCCCGGTGGTACCCGCGGTGACTGAATTTGAGGACTGATCACCCTCCGTCGAGCACGGTAAGTTGGGGGCATATATTTATATGTCCCACTTGCCTGTGTGTCAGTCACTGTAGGTCCTGTCGTGTTTTCTGTCTGGGTCTGGGTCAGTGACCAGTCGAGTGGTGAGACTGGGGCGACCCGCGCCACGTCCCGAACCAGCACTGTCAGACCGAGTGATGTCGCGTGCCTGCGCGTACTCGTGTGCACCACTTCCTCCTCCTCCGGTCACTGTACTCTGTTCTAGATAGCTGTCTCCCGTGACTGTAGATGTATAGTGTTGATGTGGGTATAGCTGCCTCACGTGACAATTTGAAAGTGTCCAAATTTCTAGTATCTTGTAGAGAATTGTGGTAGGGGTGCGCATAATCAAATTCCTCCAAGGGAAAAGGACGAATTGAGTAGGTCTCTTCGTCTGGGAGGTGACAAATAGAGCGGGGACTCTTTGTCTAACCTGGGAAGTCTCATTAGGAGAAGCCCAGGTGTCAGCACATAGAGCGGGGACTCTGTGCTGTGAAGAGTGTCACGGCGAACTGTGCTGTAAAGTCACCATCCACAGTTAGGGAAGAGACAGATAGAGCAGGGACTCTTTGTCTTGTCAGTGCATAGAGCGGGGACTCTGTATTGACGGGTGGTGACCTGCAAGTGACGCCGGTGGTCTGAGTCGCGACAGATCATTGCACTCTGTTAACATCATGATGCGTATGTTTAAATCAGAAAAACCCCACAAGTTAGAGGGTGGTGCTTTGGGAGTTGGTGAGATTGTTTCAGTCACGGGATGGCAAGAAGGCTGTTAAAAATGTGAGGAGTTTATACAAAATGATGGGCCTACCCAGTACAGGGAGGCTTCAGCCTTCAGTGTGGAAAGATTTTGTAAGTCAGAAGAAAGGAATGTTAAGTGATCAGGGACTCCTGCACCAAGCACAAGCACATCTCAGAGTAGCAAATGATTTGAAAGTTTAAGGCTGGAGAGAGGTAGACGGTGCAGGAGGTTCAGAAAATGCTGAGCCTTTGTTTGGATATATAAAATGTTCAGAATGTGACCTTGTTGATGTAATAAAAATGGCCGTCAGCCCCATAATGCCCGTCACTGTACCCAGTGCGCCCCAGCCACCGCCCTATAATGGAGTCGACACCAAATCACCGGAAGGGTGGGTGTGCCGTGTGTGTGGTGAACAGAACCCGCCCTGGGCGGAGTCCTGTCGTGTTTGTGGGGCTCCCCGCCCCTGGCCCCCACTGGGAAATGCCCCTCCCACTACACCCAGCAGCCATCTTGGGACACCCCTTCCTCCAGCAGCCATCTTGGCACACCCGTAAATGGTCCCTCCCCTTCCTCCAGCAGCCATCTTGGCACACCCGTAAATGGTCCCTCCCCTTCCTCCAGCGGCCATCTTGCTGCACCTGGCAGCCATCTTAATACACCGGAAATGACCAACACCCCATCTCCTCGGCGGGCCATCTTGAGACACCCAAGCACACCCAGTCAGGCCTATATCCCTTGCTGATACCAACCAGGGCCTACTACCAGCCCCCGCCCGCACCTGTGCAGGCCACAGCTCCCAATATGGCACCAGATGCAACACCATTGTTCCCTTTCACACACCCCAACCCGGCCATTGCTGCAATGCATGAATCTTCAGTTTTTCAAACAATGATCAGAAGCCGCCGCCATGATATTATGGGATCTAATGAAGGGGAGGAGGATCAGGAGATAGAAGGTAACCCCTTCCATTGTCAACCCCTGGTCCTAGGGCCTATTCCACCCCTACTCCAGAGATGGGGCACCTTCCTCTCCTTCACAAATCCTCAGAGAGGACAGTCGTTCTGTAAGATTCACGGAAACCCCGGTCAGGCCCCCAGCTCCCGGTGTACTTGAAAACTGGTATCCCAGCCATTCACAGCATTACACAGACCGCAACGGAAATCCAGTGACATTATCCATAGGGTACGGTGATATCCTGACACATCGGGTTGGTGCTATAGTTAGTCCTGCCAACTCCAACTGCTCCAATAAAGGGGGTCTGGCTCTATTAATAGCCCAAGCAGGTGGTCCCATCGTCACTGCAGAATGCATGGCTCATATATACACTCATGGCCCTTTGCCACCTGGACAGACTCTGACAACCCATGCAGGGGACCTTCCCGCTGATATCATCATCCATGCAGTAGGTCCAGTCTATGATCCTCTAAACTCAAATGAGTCACGGGCCACCCTTCGGGCCACTATACATTCAATACTCCATCATGCTGGTATGTTAAAAACAGAAGACATTAGGCACCAGGAATTATTTGAAACCAATGATAAAATAGCAAATTTGTGATTGCTTTGTCTAAAGAGTTAACTAACACCCACTCTGCAGTGTCTGCTTCTCTCCCAGAATTTACAGGTGACACGGTGCATGATTTCTCGCCTGATGACCTCATATATATAAAAAAAAATTTATGAGAAGAGACTGTCTCCAGCCCAGATTTGAGGGTCCCTACACTGTGGTCCTGTCCACCCATACTACCCGAAGCTCGAGGGCAAGAGCACCTGGATTCACGCCTCCCATTACAAGAAGGACAAGATTAGCCAGCAGTCATGAACCTTCTGTTACATATCCTTTGAGCTATATCCTGACCTCGTGCCAGCATGCCCACCTTTGGGTTAATATTACAACCCTGTGGTTATCTTTAAGTTCGATTTCTATCAAATATTCAACTGTGATAGGAATGATTTCAAGGGATCAACACACTAAATTTAAGGGAAAAATTGGCAAATGAAGCTAGATACAATAGATTGATAAATGAGATATACAAGTATTATATTTGTAGGAACGGATCTAAGAATGCAGGAGTCAGTGACAGCAAGCAAAGGTATAAGGGAGGGAGGAAGTGCTGGTAGCAGCGAGATGGTATTTTGCTGTACACCAAGGTCATTCTACAGATAAGGAAGCTGAAGGCTGAGGGAGAGCACACTGACAAACTGCGCAGCGACCCGACTTACCCCTCCCATCAGGCATTCAGCATAGAGACGCAGAGCCAGAGTGCAGTAGTTTTCAGATTTTGTTGAATAGGTTTTTGGAATAGACACAGTACGTAAGAATCGAAGGGCTAGGCATGTGAATAGAAGGTCAGTGTATGTGAGAAGAAAGATAGACAGGCAGAGAAAGGAAGTGACAGAAAGCTGAAAGTGGGTAGACCGGATTGGAGATCAGTTGAAGCGGAGGATCTGGCCAGAATGGCACAGGGGGCACGGCATGATTTGGCGCAGGCAAAAAGAGGAGCAAGGATACATGCTGTAGTACTTGTCCTGCAAACAACAGGGAGAGGAGACGTGTGTCAGGAGATGGCAGAAATTGTGCTACGGGTGCAAGAAACCAGGACATTTCAGGAGGGATTGCAGAACTAACCCATATCCAGCCTGTCCAACTAATCCATATCCAAATGACCCGCCTGCAGGAGGCCCCCAAGACCAATTAGAGGCGCTCCCATAGGATAATGGTAGCTTGCACATGAACCCCTTGTCTCCTTACCCCCCATTCCTAATTGCACAGTACAGGTGAATCTACCAGGGGGACATGAGGTTGAGTTCCAAGTGGACACAGGGGCAGACAATTCAGTAATTACAGACAACTCTCCAGCTCCCCGTCACTAAAAAGATTTCCCTGCAAATTCAAGGAATCACTGTACACACACAGTTAATGGTGTCACCACGGGGTCAATGTAATCTTTCAGGAAAGTGATGTGTTGTTACAATTACAAGCACGTATTGAGTATTATCCGGTTGGAACTGTCACTATGACACCAGGACTGAAGCAGAGCACTCTTTGTAAAATCATGTCGCTAGACGTTGCTAGTACAGAGGAAAGAGAAGATTTTCAGGAAATATATTCCAATGTTATTCCTGGACCCCACCGTCATGATGTACTCTTTAGGATAAGGACAGGGGATTTTACGAAACAACATATGGGGTCATAGTAGATGCTGCAAATAATCAACTCCACTATGCTGGAGGACTGGCCGCAACAATTTCACAGAAAGGCGGACCCATGATACAGGACGAATCTAATTCGTATATACAAACGTGTGGTCAGGTAGAAATAGGACAGGTCCCAGCAACCAGAGCAGGACAGTTGCCGTGTCAATATGCAATATATGCAATGAAATCACGATATACTTCTACTAATATGCCTAGGTCCCAACAATTACTTACTGAAGCTGTCCAGAATGTAATCCTGTATGTTTTCCCTGTCCACTCCGAACAATGTATTAAAAAAAAAAAAAAAAAGCCAGCCAGGAGTAGTTCTAGCCCACATTTTGCAAGCAGGCAGCTGCAGGTCCAAGGACAGTTCTTATCAGTGCCCACATGGCAAACTCCAGCCCCCCTTCAACTTAACCCTGTGTACGGGTTGGTACAAAAATTATGGGCAGTTAATGCAGCTACTGATCTGGAAACTCCAGTGGTGTCTAATATATATACACTTTTGTTCCAGATATCTCAGGATGCTGCTTAGTTTACAGTTATTGATTTTGCCAATGTTATTTTATAATATGTTGATGACTTACTGATTTGTGCCCCCTCCAGGAAACAGTGTCGCACTGCAACACTATTACTCATGTTGTTTCTATACCAAGCTGGTTGTAAAGCGTTAAAGGTTAAACTGCAATTTTGTAAATCTTCAGTTATCTTTTTGGGACATTGTATTACACCGGGGCTCGACATCTGACCAGCGCTCGCAAAGAAGCTGCACAGAATTTTCCTATTCCTGTTAATGTTGCCGCTCTTAGGACATTTCTTGGACTGGTTTCCTACTGCAGACAGTGGATACATGCTGTATCAATCCTCATGCAGCCTCTCTATGACTGTATCACCATTGTGCTTTTTAAACTAACTCCTGAAGGTATAGACTGTTTTTTATTCCCTCAAAAACAGGATTGTGACAGCTCCAGCGCTAGGAATCCCCAACTATGAACTACCATTCACCCTGTATCTCCATGAACAGCAGGGACACGCGGCAGGAGTATTGACTCAGTTATATGGTGACAATCAAAGGCCAGTGGCCTGTTTCAGTGGAAGACTAGATGCAGTGGCTAGAGGTGCCCCGTCCTGTGTAGGGCAGTACATGCTGTAGGGCTATTGTTCCACAAATCGTCAGACATCGTGCTTGATCATCCACTGACAGTACTTACACCTCATGATGTATACACCATACTGAACCAAGTGCAACCGGTACACCTTTCAGCTGCACGTCATCTTTGATTGCAATGTGCACTTTTAATGCCTCCAAATGTTTCTTTGCAGAGATGTACCACACTTAATCCTGCCACATTGTTACCTCTTGGATCTAGGGGGGAGGTCAGGTATTGTATGGTATTGTACAAAGAAGATCCAAGAGAGGAGATTCCTTATGATTGTGTTCAGCTTATGGCACAGGAAACAGCAGGCCTACCCACAGTGTTTGAAACTGAAAGACTTAATGCTGATTTTGAATTTTTTGTAGATGGATCTCGCCACCAAGATGACTCAGGTACCTTCCACACCAGGTATGCCATCGTCTCCCTGAATGCAGTGATCAAAGCAGAACCAATGCTCCCACATCAGTCGGCCCAGGAGGCTGAATTTAAGGCTCTGACCGAGGCCTGTAAGATAGTTGAAGGTAGAATTGTTAACATCTACACAGATTCTAGATACGCATTCGGTATAGCTCATGATTTTGGTCCAATTTGGAAGTCTAGAGGATTCCTGACGGCAGCAGGACATCCCATTAAAAATGCTGACGCAGTCCAGCAGTTAATTGATGCATTACAATTACCAAAAGAAGTAGCTGTCATAAAAGTTAAAGTACATACCAGATGCACTGATCAGGTGAGTAAAGGAAATGCAATGGCCGATGCAGCAGCAAAAACAGCAGCCAGTAGACCACTCCAAGGGGTAACGATGCACCAGGTAAGCGCTCCCAAAAATCCCTTTGTGTCGGAGGATGCCTTATCCCAGATGCAGGGTCAGGTGCGCCAGGAGGAAGTAGAAAAGTGGGAAAAAGAAGGTGCATGTCTGAATGCAGCAACTGGGGTATGGGGAAGAGGGATGCGTCGATGCCTTCCAAGGGCGTTGTACCCTGCGGTCGCCCAGATGTTACATGGGCCAACCCACCAGTCCAAAACTGTTGTAATGAGCGTGATGCAGAAGCATTGGGTGGCACCAGGCTTTTCCACCTGTATAGAAGGTTTGATCCAGGGATGCATGGTATGTGCTACACATAATCAGGGAAGGTAGTCAAGACACCACCCAAACACGCCCCTCGGCCCCTCTATCCTTTCCAGAGACTGCAGATTGATTATATTCAGCTGCCAAAATCAGGATCATGGGAGTACGTGTTGGTGTGTTTTGATTTATTCTCAGGTTGGCCGGAGGCTTTCCCGATTGCCAAGGCTACGGCTGCGGCAACCGCAAAGAACTGCTTGCGGAGGAGGTGTGCAGGTATGGAGTACCAGAGGTGATCGAAAGTGACAGAGGTACACATTTCACAGGTGAAATAATGAATGAAGTCTTGACAGCTCTGGGAATTCAACAAGTTTTCCACACCCCATATCATCCACAAAGCAGTGGAAAAGTAGAAAGACTAAATGGGAATTGAAGTTAAAAATCCAAAGGCCATGGCTGAAACAGGGAAATCTTGGCCTGAATGTTTACCATTAGCTCTATACTCAGTAAGGTACACTCCAAATAGGAAAACTGGACTTTCTCCGTATGAAGTACTATTTGGCAAAGTGCCTAGTTTAGGATGTTTCTTTTCCCAAGCATTGGAAATAAGTAACCATGTATTAAGTTCATATGTAAGGGATTTGCATAAAAGACTCAAGAAAGTATATGATAATGTTTTCAGTTCTCTTCCAGATCCGAACCAGGATCCTGGGAGTCACAGCCTGCAGCCTGGAGACTGGGTAGTCATTAAAAGACACGTGAGAAAGAGTCTGGATCCGAGAATATAGCTCCACTGATATCCAGAAAAAGAAGGAGTCTGGGTCAGCTGCACACCGGTTATGCTGAGGATCCCAAAGTTTATATGGATTCCATAGGTGTTCCTAGGGGGGGGTCCCAGACGAATACAAGCTCAGAATCAGATCCTGACGGGTTTCCGTTCTCTCATCCCAACTGTGCAGATCAATTACAATGTAGATTGGATAAAATATATATACTACACCAAGCAAAGATTTATCAATATCAATTTTAGTCAAGATGCTTTCCAGGGTATAGTTGAGAAACTGGGCCCAAAACAAAAGACTGACTCTTCAAAATAGACTGGCCATTGACATGATTCTAGCTGAAAAAGATGAAGTCTGTGGGATGATAGGGGAAGAATGTTGTACTTATATTCCTCAAAACTCTGGGGACAATGGAAAAACTATGATAGCCCTCACAAAAATTAAGAAGCTGGCTAAGGAGGTGAAAGAGAATGCAGGAGTTGATACTTCTTTCTTCTCAGAATGGTTGGGAGGCTTTAAAGGATTTCTCCAACAGGCCTATTTGGTGGTAATGGGACTTTTAGTCATAGGATTGATAATCCTATGTTGCGTGGTACCCATATACAGGAAGGTTGTAACCAAGGCTGCCGACCCCTCAGGTATTTTCCTTTATCAAGAAGAGATGTATATGAATGTAGGGGATATGGAACAATATACCCCGCCTGATCCTCTTGGCAAACCCTCTATGACGCGATACAATCAAAAGAGTTAGTTTAGGGACAGATGGGAGAACTCCATGTGTTAACCAACATAGGGACTCAGCTGCCTGGGGGCGTCCCATAAGGGGGCAGTCTCTGAGGTAGCTGGGTGAAGAAATCCACCTCCCCTCTCCCCACACATGGACAGTCTCAAAGGTCACCACGCCAAGGGAAAAACTTAGTGTTTAGGGGGAATTGTCAAGGTAAATATTCATATACTGTTATTCTTTCATACATATGTATGCTTCGCTTCCATTTTGTTTCATCGCCGCCATTTTAAGAAACAATAAGTTTTTCCTTGTCGAGTGAAACCAGATATATCAAATATAACAATGCTTCAGCTAAGATTGCACTAGCATCGACCTACACCCACATCTGTTTCCTCTGAGGAAATGTCAAGACGTCTGGGCCAGACCACATCAAGGAGTCTTACAAGGCTGAACCTTAATATGAAATGTCACACTTATTGAGTGTTACATAGATGTAGAACTGAGCCCACGCAGCTATATTTCCTTGCAGATACAGCCTGTTAGAACAAGACGTAATTAATCAGGGATGGTAGGTGCTAGACATAAACAGTTTGCCCATGATTGCAATTGCAAAGGACAATTATAATATGCCCAATGTCTAATGTCATATGTCCATTTCTATATTCTTATATTTTCATATATATATATATATATATATGCTTGTGTGCTCTGAAGAAAAGTATTTTTCTTACCTCGCATGATTCATATCGAAACTTAGTTCAAAGATAGCACCAGTATCCGCCAACATCTGTTCCTGAGACATTGACCCAGATCAACGCCTACTTCTGACAGACAAAGTTGAATCAAGCCATTGATGACGACCACAATGACATTTAACAATTGAAGACGACATCAACATCTGTCTGGAGACATGGGCCAATCAGGGCTGGCCGGATATTAGATGAATATAGCTTACCCCACGTGGGTCATCCTGTTTGTTATGTCTATATAATCCCGTGTATGCTAATAAAGACAGGACATTGCTGAGATCGGTGCTACTAGTACCATTCTAGAGCGTGCTCTAAGTTTGAACCAGCCTTGTGTCTGACTCATACTTTGATTGGTCGACCCATGCTCATAATCTAATCTGGAGTGACTGGAGGACGAGTGTTTGACGAGACGACCCCGTCAATACAATAACCCCAAAGCAGAAAAAAAACTATCCACTGATCTAAAGCATGGATCACTAGTCTGCAGAGAAAAGGCCCAGTCCTGAGGTTCTTTGCGCAAAAGTGACATTATGAACCCTATGCACTGTGATTCATCACCAGAGGATCTGGGTCTCAAACGGAAATACAACAAGCAAGCATTTTTAAAAGAAAAAAAATCTTGTTGTTCACCAAAAAATAAATCAGTCAAACGTACCTTTGGCTCCACGAAATATGCTCCAGAACCACTACTCACGTGTTGCTGGATCTCAGCCACCTCCAGAGAGAGTCGCTGCAGGCGTTGAGCCAAATCCTGAACCGACACCATAATAGAAACTGAAAATCTTTCCTTTTTTTTTTTTTTTTCTTTGGGCTGGACTTACTGTTATGATCTGCTACAAGCACTAAGGAAAGGTGGGAATTCTGTCCCTACAATAGGACTGAGCTGGATCCCTACGATGTAACGGGGAACCTGATCCTGCGACCAGACCCGCTAAAGTCCTCAGTCTGAACGAAGACCTATAGTTGCGAGGGAGGAATCCCTACAAGATCTAGGGACTGGGTGAAAAGGTGGACACCTCCTAACAGAAAGTGTAGCAGGGAATATAAAACAGAAAACAAATACTAAGAGATCCTAAGATCAAGCAAAACTGACAGAGTAAGGCACCTAAGCACCCGACTAGCTTAAGAGTAGATAATACAATGAAGTCCAGCAAAGCCAGAAGGGCGGAGCCAGACTAAATAGGGTAAAAAGGTCATGTGACCAGCAAACTGAAACAAAATCTAACAAGAGGGTTCTAACAAAATCTACATCTCTGTGGAGGGGTAATGAACCTGGTGTAATTAAAAAGCCTGTGACCAACAGGTGGAGTGCTCAGGTAGAAGGTAAATGAATACATATCAAAAAACTGACCGGCACATCCAAACATAGATCCAGTGTGAACAGGTGCTAAACCCAGAGTCACCAACTCATGCACATACAAGAAAAAAGGGTAGCACACTGATATATGAGAAGAGCCTTGACGTGGCTATCAGGCACACATAATTTGGCCATCTTATGCGCTAAGACTTCTCAATTTTTCATATTTCTAAGGCAGTGATGCAATTCATTTTTCATATTTCGTGTTTGCAAGCTATAGCGCTGCAGTGTGCTACCCTTTTTTCTTGGGTGTTGATGAGGACATGGCTGGAGATCAATCTGTCATGATTAAGTAAGAATGACACCACTGAACACTTTAAAAGGAGGCTGGTGCTTGGCATAATTGTTTCTATTCTGTTAACCATGGTTATCTCTAAAGAAACACGTGCAGTCATCATTGCAATGCACAAAAATTGCCTAACAGGGAAGAGTATCGCAGCTAGAAAGATTGCACCTCAGTCAACAATCTATCGCATCATCAAGAACTTCAAGGAGAGAGGTTCCATTGTTGCCAAAAAGGCTCCAGGGCGCCCAAGAAAGACCAGCAAGCACCAGGACCGTCTCTTAAAAGTGTTTCAGCTGCGGGATCGGGCTACCAGCAGTGCAGAGCTTGCTCAGGAATGGCAGCAGGCAGGTGTGAGTGCATCTGCACGCACTGTGAGGCGGAGACTCTTGGACCAAGGCCTGGTCTCAAGGAGGGCAGCAAAGAAGCCACTTCTTTCCAGAAAAAACATCATGGACAGACTGATATTCTGCAAAAGGTACAGGCAGTGGACTGCTGAGGACTGGGGTAAAGTTATTTTCTCTGATGAATCCCCTTTTCGATTGTTTGGACATCAGGAAAACACCTCATTCGGAGAAGACAAGGTGAGCGCTACCACCAGTCTTGTCTCATGTCAACTGTTAAGCATCCTGAAACCATTCATGTGTGGGGTTGCTTCTCAGCCAAGGGAATCGGCTCTCTCACAGTCTTGCCTAAAAACACAGCCATGAATAAAGAATGGTACCAGAATGTCCTCCAAGAGCAATTTCTCCCAACCCTCAAAGAGCAGTTTGGCGATCAAAAATGCCTTTTCCAGCATGATGGAGCACCTTGCCATAAAGCAAAGGTGATAACTAAATGGCTCAGGGAACAAAACATAGAGATTTTGGGTCCATGGCCTGGAAACTCCCCAGATCTTAATCCCATTGAGAACTTGTGGTCAATCATCAAGAGACGGGTGGACAAACAAAAACCTAAAAATTCTGACAAAATGAAAGCATTGATTGTGCAAAAATGGACTGCTATCAGTCATGATTTGGTCCAGAAGCATGCCAGGGAGAATTGCAGAGGTCCTGAAGAAGAAGGGTCAACACTGCAAATATTGACTTGCTGCATTAACTCATTCTAACTGTCAATATAAGCTTTTGTTACTCATATGTTTGCAATTATATTTCTGTCTGTGATAAAAACATCTGTCAAACACACATAAAAACCAGAGGGCAGCAGATCATGTGAAACAATAATATTTGTGTCATTCTCAAAACTTTTGGCCATGACTGTACGCTTAATCCTCATTTTCTGCAGACTAATGCATTAAATTAGAGACTGCAGAGACTAGCAGGCACTAATAACAGTTTAGGGAGTTTATCATACATACTCGTGTATAAGCCACGTTTTCCAGCAAATTTATTATACTAAAAAAGCCCCCATCAGCTTATACTGGAGTCAAGGTCCTACAAGACGGAGGGGAAGTGGCAGAGGTGGAGCATCAGGTCACAGAAAGCAGGAGCTGGCTGCTGCGGCTATCTCCTGTGCCCACTGCTAAAGAGAAATGAATATTCACGTGATCCACGCCCATGGGACAGCTGCATACCAGCATAGGGTTGAGGAGGCCATGCATACTGGGATAGAGATGAGGGGGCCGTGCATACCAGGATAGGGATGAAGGAGCCATGTATTCCAGGACCACCGCCGCAGCGGAAATGCAGTGGCAGGGCAGACGACCTGGTGTCTCACTGCACCCATGCTGCAAGACAGAGTCCCCATGGCTCCAGATTGCGCCGCCTCACCAGCACAGAACCACAGCAACAATGGCCGCCACCAACACCACACCAAATGTGAGGAGCAAAGAAACTTACCTCCATCAAGCTCTTCAGTGAGAGCAGAAATGGGCTAGACTCATTACTTTGCTGTCTCCTGCTAATTAAAAAGTGCCAGCTCACCGAGTGGTGTGCGATGTCACCACACACTGGAATTCCACATTGTACATGCTGGCAAAGCTTTGTGAGCAGAAGAGGCCAGTGGTTGAGTACCAGCTCCAAAATGCTCCTTGGTATTGAGGACTCCACAAAGATGGTGAGCAGGGATGACACCATAGTCAGAGCAACAATCTCTCTTCTGTGCCTACTTAAACAGTCACTGCTCAAAATTAAACATAAAGCGTTGCATGCGGACCAGGTAGGGATGGAGGAAGACATAACACAGACAGATTGTAGCCAGCACAGCCTCATCTCATGTGCACAGTGCAGATTGGGTAACAATGGGATGGTGGATGCTGAGGAGGAGGAAGAGTAGGAACAGGAGCTAGTGGCTAGCGCACACAGAGGCTAGTAGCCACACAACCTTCGTCCCATCTCTCCTATGTGGATGGGCTGAGGATGGGAATGATGAGGAAGAGAGAGAGAGGAGGAGGAGGAGATGGAGAGTTGTCATCATGGTGGAGACAGGGAAGTGTTGGCTGTATGTAGCTTGGCACATATTCCAGACTTTATGTACCACTACCTTTCCCATGACCTTAACTTGGCAAAAAATCAGTACTGGTTCTTCACCCTGCTAGACACACGCTACCAGGAGAACTTTGCATATCTTCTTCCTGAAGTGGAGAGGTCTTCTAAAATGGGGCAGTACCAGAAAGCCATTGTGGAAAATATGTTAAAAAAATTTCAGACCATGCTAGTAGCTTCCTTGCTCAACCAAGAGGAGAGGCCAGGGAGACACACAGCAGAGGCAGGGGTACACTGTCAAATGCATGGGCCATTTTCATGACAACAGCCCAGCACCTGATGACCAAATATTTGTCACAAGAAGGGAAAAGTTTTTAAAGATGGTCAAACAATACCTGGCCGACCAAACCAGCGTACTCCCTAATCCTGCTATGATTTTCAACTATTGTATTGTGCTGTGCTGCCCTGCAGCTAGAGTCCTGTTTGAGCGGGTTTTTATTGCTGCCGGGTAAGGTAATAACAGACAGGTGCCTTTTCCTATCAACAGAGAATGCAGACAGGTTCACTTTCATAAAAATGAACAAAGCCTGGATTAGCCCACACTTTTCCACACCTCCAGATCACAGCAGCATATAAAGTGTTTGTAATATTCAATATTTTGAGGCCTTCCAATTGTTGCCTTTCAGGGGTTTATGAATGACCCTCCTCAATTTCTGTCTGGCTTTGCACTCTCTGCAAAGCCTTTATGACTGTTTAAGTATATCAGCTACACTTTCAAAATATTTTCGCTTAAATCTTTTCATAGATTCAATGACTCATCCATACAGTGTGAAATTGCTATTATTGCATTACGGTGGTATGTAAAACTTAGAAAAAGCATAAAAAAAATTTCAAGATTAGATTACTAATCCTTAGAGAATTGCATGCTTTCTGTCACATTTGGTGGTATATAACAGTACAAAAAAGAATTTGAAACGTTTGCTTTGTGGTATATCAGGCTAAAAAAAAATGTTAAAAAATTTAGCTGGGTTACATTTCTCAGCTATACAGTATTACGTGTTCTTGGCTACATTTAGTGGTATATAACCCTCAAAAAATTTGTTAAAAAATATATCAGTATTATATTGCTCATCCATAGGGTATTACATCTTCCTGGGTATATTTCTTTGCTATATAAGCCTCAAAAAAATTGTTCCAAATTTATTTATATTATATTGCCTATCCATAGGGTATTACATATTCTTTGGTACATTTCGCAGGTATGTAACCCTAAAAAAATGATAAAAATGTAGGCTGTATGCAAGCATTGCAGATTTGGTGCATTTTTGTTGCATTTTTTTGTGCGGATTTGTGACAAAACCCGAAGCAAAACCTGATGTCAGCAAAGTGAATTAGAAACCTGAAGTGTCATTGTTGGAATATGCTTGGTGCAACAACTCCATTCCTGTCTATGAGTGTTTAGTTGCTAGATTTGTATGCTGTTTATAAAGTTAGAACAAAAAAACTTTCAGAGGCTCACACAGGGAGAGCATGTGACTGTTTTTCCTGCTGTTTCTGTGTCTGTGCATGAAGAACACCTGCTGTACATGCTGCACAAATAGAGACACACAGATGATTTTCCTGATCTATAAGGTATCCCACACTAAACAATATCGCAACGGATCGCTAAAAACGTCACTATTTAGCGATCCCGTAGCGATATTGTCATGCGGCGCTTCCAGCGACGAGCTCTGCTGTGATCTCGCTCGTCGGGAATCGCTCCGACCTATTTCATCGCTGGAGCTCCCTGGTAAGTATGTTAATCGCTGTGGCACCTTTCTTAGCGATTTACGGTCTTTTGTACCGCTAAGTCGTTAAAAGATCGCTAACGGCGATAGCGTCGTTACTATATCGCTAATGCGGCAGCATTTAGCGATAAGAACAATCCGCTAGCGATCTCTAGTATGCAACGCTAACGAGATCGCTAGCGGATTGCTTAGTGGCAGTACTTTAAGCTTATATATTTTCTGTTTGTTCCTGAATAAAAAGCTCTGTTGTCACACGCTTGAGATATCATGACTCATGATAATCTGATGCCAGCAGGTTAAGGGCTCAGAGTGAAACAGTACCCCAGAGAAACACAGCAACAGAAGCCCAAAGCAAAAGCAGCACAGAGCAACAGAGAAAATGTCCACTAGCACCTATCCTGTCAAGTTCTCAGTGCCAAGCCTCACTAACCAGAACTACCAGTCTTGGAAATTCAAGGTGAAGATGCTGCTCATAAGAGAAGGTACGTGGAAATATGCTCAGGAACAAGTGCCTCATCCATTACCAGATGATTGGCTAGAGAAGAATCAGAGAGCACAAAGCACGATCTCACTCAGTGTAGATGATAATCAGATTGTGCATATATGCAAGTGTGAAACTGCAAATGAGATGTGGGATGAGTTACAGAAAGTGCATGAAAGATCAAATCTCAGTCATAAGCTTTATCTCATGAGAAAGCTGTATCAGTCTAAGCTAAGTGATGGACAGAATATGCAGGACTATATAAGAAACAATAGAAGTGTTAATCAGGTAGTTTGCGCACATAAAAAACTGATCCGCACAAGGAGAAATAATAACAAACTTGTAAATGTATTTGGAAAAGGACTGCAATCAATCAATAAAAGACACTCTACCAATGGAAAAAATTCTATACAGATAAAAGCATAGTATGGTACTAGAGGTATATTGCACTGAGCCCCATGGGAAAAAGTGGTTAGAAAAGCCTATGCTTATTGAAAGTAGTCCCAAGAAAAATAGATGGGCGATTAACACATATAAGGCTAAATATGCGTATGAGCTCAAATATAGTATAAGGTAATAGCTACTAATAGTATTAACAGGGTAAGTCGTAAATATATATATGTATGTGGACACACCACCACTATTAATACTATTAGTAGCTATTACCCTGTTAATACTATTAGTAGCTATTACCTTATACTATATTTGAGCTCATACGCATATTTAGCCTTATATGGTTTGGACCGTTGAAACACGCTGTGGCAGTGGTATTGGAGGAAGAATAAAGTTTGGCTAACATTTATTAAATTGTCCATTATTCCTTTGGCGCCCCTTGAGACCGCTGCACCATTGTTTCCAGAGAGTTAGGACACACTAGTGACTGCACTAGATGCAAGGCCAGATGATGAGATGACACTAGAGTTTGTTAAAGGCAAACTTGTGGATAAATGCAAGAGAAAAACACAGCATGTAAGCAGCAGTAATGAATCCAGAACAGAAACAGCATTAAAGACACAGGATTTCCCTAAATATAAGTGCAATCGAAGAGAAACTCATGAACGTTTTGCCTGTAAAAAGCCCGGCCACCTTAAAGCAGACTGCAGAATTTGGAAAGCAGGACTGAGTCAGCTTAAAAAACAGAACAGTCATCAAAGGGTTAAAATAGCTACAATGGAAGATTCTGCATGAGTTTGAAGCTGCATTTAATGCCAAGTACAAGCCAATCTGCAAAGCATATACTGTATGGTGTTTAGATTCTTGTGCAAGCAGTCATATGACGAATAACAAGGATTTCTTTACTGACCTAAATGAAAGCAAGTCAGAAAAGGTCATCTTAACTAATGGACGCTATGTGACTTCAGAAGGAGTAGGAGACTGCTACTGTCACTGTCCAGTTTCTTCAGCACAAAGCAGAAAGATCCCAATAAAGGATGCTCTCCAGCCTTGACAGCAATCTTCTGTCAGTAAAGAAGCTCAAGCAAAAAGGGAAAGTAGTTAGTTTTAAAGATAACAGCTGCATCATCTGAAAGAAAGGTCGCACTCTTGCAGAAGGAAAAATCCAAGTACAGTGCTAGACAAGATCTACATAAGAACTGTATCCATGTATGGCACAGACGTCTTGGGCACAGAGACCCAGAAGCAGTAAGGAAGCTAGCTCAACTTGCAAATGGTATTGAAGTCAACCACTGTAGTCAAATGATGAAGTGCACTAGCTGTCTTAAATGGAAAATGTCCAGAAAATAGTTTCCTAAAATAAGCACCACTAGATCTGCACAGCCTCTGGATCTGATACATACAGATGTATGTGGTCCAATGAGTGTTCAAACTCCTAGCAAGAAGAGATATTTTCTCACATTTATTGATGACTACTCCAGATATACATTCACCTACCTGCTTCACAGTAAGGATGAAGTTCCACATAAACTTGAAGAATATCTTGCTGTAGTGTTTAACAAATCTGGAAGAATGCCAAAAGCCCTGCGTGCAGATAATGGAACCGAATATACAAGTGGTGAAGTGCAAACCATTTTGAAAAAGGATAGAATCATGTTCCAGACTACCATTCCATACAACCCAGAACAAAATGGCATTGCAGAATCAAAGAACCGTACTCTCTATGAAAGTGGAAGAAGTATGTTGTTTGATGTGAATCTACCTACAAAGTATTGGGGAGAAGCCATCATGTCAGCTTGCTATCTTCCAAACAGAGTGCCAGGTAAAGCCACAAATAAAACTCCATATGAGCTATGGAACTGCGAGAAGGCTAACCTGAAGCACCTCAGGATATTTGGAAGCAAAATGTTTATGTATGTTCCCAAAGAAAAACATACCAAGTGGGAATCACATGCAAAGCAAGGAGTCCTGGTGGGCTATAGAGAAACTCAAAAGGGATACAGAATCCTGCATCCAGAGACCAACACAGTAACAATCAGCAGAGATGTAGTGATTAATGAAAACTCTGTATTGCTCAAATTCCATGAAGTTACACCAGTTATTCAACATAAGAAGCAAGAACAAGAATCTCAATCACCTAACCCAGGCACCGAAAAGGAAAACACTGAAGTGTGGATACACTCTGAAGCCACAAAGGAAGACACAGAAGAACCAAGAGACCCTCCAGTCAGGAGATCAGAAATGCCAAACAAAGGTATCCCAGCTAGATGCCTTTCTTATATGGTCAGAACACTTCCTGAACCAGAGCCACAGTCATGAGAAGAGATGCAAAACTGTCTGTCCTCGAGAGGCAGAAGTGGATAAATGCCACTAATAAAGAGATGGAGTCACTTCACCAACTCCAGACATGAGAGCTTACTGAGCTACTACAAGGAAAAAGAGCTATCGGATGTAAGTTGGTCTTCAAAAACAAATATGACTCAGAAGGTAAAGTTTACCGCTTTAGGGCAAGTTCGTTGCTAAAGGGTACTCGTAAAAGTATGGAGAAGGTTATGATGCTACATTTTCTCAAATTGTGAAGCAAATCACATTCAGAACTTTAATGTCCATAGCTGCAGTTCGGCAGATGACAGTGAGACATTTTGACATCAAAACAGCCTTCCTACATGGTGACATTGAAGAAGAGTTGTACATGAGCCAACCCAAGGGATATATTAAAAAGGGTGAAGAGCATCTTGTTTGTAAAATGCAAAAATCTCTCTATGGACTTAGGTCTAAGGGGTAAGGTTTCTCCTCGTGCAGAGTGACATACCAGCTCTGGCTTGTCAAAGTAAGCAGGATAATTCACTGTGCAATGCTCCTCTGGGAAATTTTATATGCAAATTGCCTCTTCAGAGAAAAAGAGGACTTGAACTCTATAGCTTCACCTCTCACCTAGACAAATCAGTTCTCATATTTTGCACTGACGAGGGCAAATAGCCAGAAACACAGTGTCTGCAAATTGAGATACTGATTTGGCTTTTATCCTAAGTCATATTACAAGACTCGTTAAAGAAATTCTGGAAAGGATATTCAAGATGCCGAAAATTCCACGCTCCTCCAAAATATATAGATATATACAGTATATGTATGTATCTATTATTTTTTTTTACACATTAAATAAGGTTTTCACTAATTTGATTTATATTGTGTATGTTATTTCAAATATATATTTTTTGTATCTCAATTTTTTACTATCAAAGATTATGTAGAGGCACGCGTCATTCACTCATCTTTTTATCATTATTTATTCAATAATTTATTTTTTATAATAAATTTACAATTTTTATTTTTATTTTTTGCATACATTTTTTCTAAATTAATTTTATTCAATATACATTTTAATTGATTTTTATACTACTAATCCGATGGTTCTTGAGGTATTCAAAAAAGAAAAAAAATA
The DNA here is from genome assembly GCA_033576555.1 of Oophaga sylvatica. NCBI lineage: Eukaryota > Metazoa > Chordata > Amphibia > Anura > Dendrobatidae > Oophaga > Oophaga sylvatica. Next base: position 161,342,847 of record JARQOD010000009.1, read on the forward strand.
TTTTTTTCAAGCTTCATGGGTCAATTAACATAATAGCTCAGAGGTCTGTGCCCCGAGGTCCCTTCACTTTCACAATGTTTCAAAGGATGGTAGGTTCTAATCCTAGTCTGCAATTAAGACAAGAGAATATTAAAAAAAAACATTTTTCAGTCCTAGCAGACCTTTTATTTCCTTTCCTTTTAATTTTATTTGCAGAAAAATCTTACATTTTAATGTCATATAATTTTTATGCTAACAAATTGCATTTTTAATCACTGTTGTACATGTTATGTTCTGCTACAAGCACTAAGGAAAGAAAGGGATATCTGTCCCTACAATAGAACTAAGCTCAATCCCTACGATGTAACGGGGAACCTGATCCTGCGATCAGACCCGCTAAAGTCCTCAGCTAGTCTGAACGAAGACCTATAGATGCGAGGAAGGAATCCTACAAGCACTAGGGACTGGGATAAAAGATGGACACCTCCTAACAGAAGTTGCAGCAGTAAAAAGAAAAACAAAACAACATAGAACATAGAGGTCTGAAGACCAAGCAAAACTATTTGAGTAAGGTAACAAAGCACCCGGCTAGCTTAAGAGTAGAAATTACAATGAAGTCCAGCAAAGCCAGAAGGGCGGAGCAGGACTAAATAGGCCACAAAGGTCATGTGACCAGCAAGATAGAAAATACCTAACAATAGAGTTCTAACAGTACCCCCCCTTCTAAGAGGATCCTCCGGATCCCCTAGACCCAGGCTTACCCAGAAACCTCTTGTGAAACGCTCTGACAAGTCTGGACGCAGAAACATCATCCGCCCTCACCCATGAGTTATCCTCGGGTCCAAAACACTTCCAAGCGACGAGACACTGCAAACTCCCTCTATACCGTCTAGAATTTAGGACGCAGGAAATTTCATATTCCCCGTCCACCACCGGGGGAACAGTGGCAGAGGCGTCTCCATCCGACACATCAGCTCTTTTCAACAGAGAAACATGAAACACCGGATTAATCTTCCAGGAGGTAGGAACCTCCAACCTAACAGCCGATTGGTTAACAACCTGAAGCACCTTAAAGGGCCCTACAAACTTGGGACCCAATTTTTTAGAAGGAATCCTCAACCTCAGATTCCTAGAGGATAACCAAACCATGTCACCAATAGCAAACAAAACCTCTTGCCGTTTCCTATCAAAGTACCTTTTAGATTTTCTGTTAGCCTCCTGAAGATTACCACGCACATCCGTCCAAACTCTCTCCAAATCACCTGAAAAATTCTCCTCATCAGGCACGGCCGATACCAATTTGGAGAATTACCCAAACGACGGATGTCTCCCAGTACAACAAAAAAAGGTGACAACCAGCAGAAGAGGATGTATGGTTGTTAAGAGCGAATTCAGCAAGTGGCAGAAACTCAGACCACCCCTCCTGATTGTCTGCCACAAAACAACGCAAGAACTGCTTAACATCCTGAGTTTTCCTTTCTGTCTGGCCATTAGTCTCAGGATAATATCCAGATGAAAACGACAAATGAACTCCCAACCTGTCACAAAAACGAGCCACGAACTGAGGTCCTCTATCAGAAACAATGTCAGTAGGAACGCCATGTAGTCTGACAATCTCTTTGACAAAGGCCTTAGCAAGAGTCTTAGCGCAGGGCAGTTTGATGAAAGGAACCAAGTGACACATCTTGCTAAAACGGTCCACGACCACCCAGATGACAGTGAAACCCTCAGAGGGGGAAGGTCAGTAATAAAGTCCATAGCCAAATGTGTCCAAGGAGCACTAGGAACCTCCAGAGGGCAAAGCAACCCCACAGCAGGAGTATGTGAAGACTTAGATCTAGCACACACAGTACATTGACGCACCCACTTAATGACTTCCTTCTGCCATTCCGGCCACCAATAACTGCGACCCACAAGTCTCTTGGTCTCAGAGATTACAGGATGACCTGCCAACCGAGACTCATGACACTCAACAAACAAATTTCTCCTAAAGATCCCAGGCACAAATAACCTCCCATGGGGAGTGTTAGATGGGGCATTCTCCTGTGCTTTAAGAATCTCATCTTCCAACACAGAGTCCAAAGCAGCAATCACAACCCCTTCTTGTAAAATGTTCTCCTCCTCCTCAACACCAAGCATGGGAGAAAAGCTGCGAGACAAAGCATCGGCTTTCACATTCTTAGTACCTGGGATGTAAGTAACAGAAAAATTAAACTGCGAAAAAAACAGTGCCCACCTAGCCTGACGGGCATTCAAGCGTTTGGCAGCATCAAGATAGATCAGATTTTTATGATCAGTGAAAACCTGAATGGGAAATTCAGCACCTTCCAAGAGATGCCGCCAGTGTTCAAATGCGAGTTTAATGGCCAACAATTCCCGATTACCAATATCATAATTCAGTTCAGTCTCAGAAATTTTTTTGAAAAAAATACACAAAGATGTACTCCATCCGTGTTTTCCGGAGACAACACCGCCCCGACCCCCACAGAAGAAGCATCAACCTCAACCAAAAACAGTTTAGTCACATCAGGCTGCATAAGGATGGGAGCAGAGCTGAACCTCTCCTTTAAAAACACAAAAGCTTCAATGGCCTCAGTAGTCCACTGAACCGCATTAGCACCTTACCTGGTGAGATCGGTCAGTGGTTTGACAATAGAAAAATTTTTAATGAATTTTCTATAATAATTGGCAAAACCCAAAAAACTCTGTAACAATTTCAAACTAATATGCCTAGGCCATTTCTGCACAGCTTGAACTTTCACCGGGTCCATCTCAAAACCTTCGCTGGAGATAATGTAGCCCAAAAAACTAATTTTCTGTACAGCGAACTCACATTTCTCCAGCTTAGCAAAAAGCGAATTGTCACTCAATAACTGTAATACCTCACAAACGCTCCGCCAATGAGACTCCAGATCTGGCGAATAAATCAAAATGTCATCCAAATACACAACCACATTTTTGCCGATTAAAGGTCTAAGGATGTCATTAATAAGATTCTGAAAAAATGCAGGAGCATTGGTAAGGCCAAAAGGTATAACCAGATTCTCAAAATGACCCACAGGAGTGTTAAAAGCAGTCTTCCATTTCGTCACCCTCCTTCATGCACAAGAAATTGTATGCCCCCCGAAGATCAATTTTAGAGAACCACTTGGCCCCCGCTAACTGGTTAAACAAATCAGGAATCAATGGCAGCGGGTAAGGATTGTGAACAGTAGTGTTGAGCGATACTTTCCGATATCCAAAAGTATCGGTATCGTAATGGTATCGCCGATATCCAAAAAATATCGGCGATACCCGATACCGATACCGGAAATCCAATGTAAGTCTATGGGACAGAAATATCGTAACTAAAAAAACCTCTTTCTTTCCTTGTAAACACTAAATAAACACACATAGAATACATATATATATATATATATATACATGTCATTGTGACATGTATATATATATATATATATTTATAGTTTATACACTTCTACATAGTAAAATAGCCTCTGATTCAATTGCCGGGTAAAGCCGGCTTTTGTGAAAAGACAGAAGCACCCGACATGAAATGACACTTGGTTTACATAGAGTTAACCATGTCTTTTCATGTAGTTTGATATCTGATTTGCACTAACAATTACATCAGTCTATGTGTGCAAAATTTCACACCTGTAGGGGTTAATTAAAGGTGTAAATTCGTTGTAAAAAAAACGGACTTTTTTGCTACGAATTTACACCTTTAATTAACCCCTACAGGTGTGAAATTTTGCACACATAGACTGATGTAATTGTTAGTGAAAACAATAGATCAAACAACTTGAAATGACATGGTTAACTCTATGTAAACCAAGTGTCATTTCATGTCGGGTTCTGCATTTTCACAAAAGCCGGCAATTGAATTAGCGGCTATTATACTATGTAGAAGTGTATGAACTATAAATATAAATATATATATATATGTGTCACAAATTCAATGACATGTATATATATATGAGGTTGTAATGTGTATAGTACAGTTCATATAGCGTCTTGTGCTTGGGTGCGATGAAAACACAGGAGTCACAGGTTTGATATAGAAAGTCTTGTATTACTTCATACAAGTTGGCAAAAATAGTCACACAGTTTGCAGACACAGAAGCAGGAGACACAGCAGGCCAGAGTAATCTAAGCTCAGCAATCACTCTCCACAACAGGTTCAGGATCTTCTTCTCTGTTACCGTAAGTCCATGCAAACGTGGGTCTTTCAAAGAGCAGGGTTCAGAGTCCACAAGTGCTTCAGAGTTCCTCAGTAGGAATAGCTGGAGTACAAGGTCCAAGGCTTCAGGAGTCAGGTCACAGGTTCACTGCAGGCTAGATTCTGAAGCACTGATTGCTCAGCTGTGGTTGCTTAAGAAGCAAAAGGAGAGAATCAGGGCGGGAACATGCAAGCTGGAAACTCCATATTGACTGAGGGCAAAATAGCTGCAGCAAGACAGAAAGTAAAATGGCTGACGAACAAACTGAGTTTCAGGAACATGTATACAGAACCTTACATTACTCCCCCCTTAGGGACAACCTCCGGATGACCTCAGACCAGGCTTGTGTGGGTACCTCTGATGAAACTGACGGAGCAAGCGAGGAGCATTAACGTTATTGACTGGTTCCCATGAGTTGTCCTCCACTGGGTAGCCCTGCCATTTAATCAGATATTGTAACTGATTTCTATACAACCTGGAATCTAAAATCCTTTCCACCACAAATTCTTCCTGACCATCGACTAGCACTGGGTCAGGGCAAGGAGAAGAACGTCCAGGAAACGTATTGGGTGTCGCAGCCTTTAGTAGGGATACATGAAAGACAGGGTGGATTCTCATAGTTCTGGGCAGTTGAAGACGACAAGCAACGGCACTTATAATTTTACTGATTTTATAGGGTCCAATGTACTTATGTCCCAACTTAGATGATGGAATCCTTAACTTAAGATTTCTGGTTGACAGCCAGACCAAGTCTCCTACCTTGAAAGCTGGTGCAGGTTTACGAAATTTATCTGCTGCTTTCTTGTACCTTTCCTGAGCCGATTCCAGATTCTCCTTTAGAAGATCCATATTCTTCTGTAAAGACGTGATTCTTTCGGCCACTGCTGGTAAAGGCGTTTCTATGGGAAATCGTGGTAGAATGTTAGGATGATAACCTAGATTAGAGTAAAAAGGAGACTGCTTAGTGGAGGCACTCTGAGAGTTGTTATAAGAGAACTCAGCTAATGGAAGTAGATCCACCCAATCATCCTGTAGATGGCAGATAAAGCAGCGGAGATACTGCTCCAGGGTTTGATTGGTTCGTTCGGTCTGTCCATTAGTCTGGGGATGAAAAGCAGAAGAAAGGTTTACTTTAATGTCCAATGCTGCACAGAAATTTTGCCAAAACCTAGAAGTGAATTGCACCCCTCGATCCGAAATAACCTCATCCGGTACTCCATGTAAGCGAAACACATCTTTAATCATCAAATCTGATGTTTGTTTTGCAGTGGGTAAGCCGACACAAGGGATAAAATGAGCTGCCTTTGTTAGACGGTCAACCACCACTAGAATGGTGTTCTTCCCTTGAGAGGTTGGTAACTCCACAATGAAGTCCATAGAAATGGATGCCCACGGGCGGGACGGGGTGGGAAGAGGCTGTAACAGACCAGTTGGTGAGGAGCGAGGTGTCTTGCATCTTGCACAGACTTCACATGAAGTGACATAGTTTAAAACATCCTTCCTGCAAGTGGGCCACCAAAAGAAACGAGAAAGAAATTCCTGTGTCTTTAGAATTCCTCTATGCCCAGCTATCTTAGAATCGTGAATGAGTTGCAATACTCTCAATCTGACTGTTTCAGGAATATACAGGCGTTGTCCCTGAATCCACACACCATTCTTAAAGACAAGACTTACGTCCCTTGGGGGTTGTGCCAAAAAGGAATCTGCATGGTATGCTTCCTTGATGTCCTTAAGTAGGTCTTGATTATGAATCACTCCTAGGAATCTAGAGTCAGGAAGAATAGTCTTAGGAGGAGTAATTGGACGTGTCTCTGCTGAGTAAATCCTAGAGAGTGCATCAGCCTTTCCATTGCGCGATCCTGGTCTATAAGAAATGATAAAATTAAATTGGTTTAAGAAAAGATTCCAGCGAGCCTGGCGAGGAGTCAGGCACTTAGCCGACCTGATAAATTCAAGGTTACGATGGTCTGTCAGGACGACTATTTGCTGTGCAGCTCCTGAAGAAGGTGTCTCCATTCTTTGAAGGCGGCAATAATGGCCAACAACTCTCTATTGCCCACATCGTAGTTCCTCTCAGCCGAAGACAACTGCTGGGAAAAGAAGGCACAGGGATGCAAGACATTCTTCTCACCTGTTCTCTGAGAGAGTATAGCTCCAACGGCACAGTCTGAAGCATCCACCTTACTATGAAGGCAAGCTCGGGGTTGGGATGTACTAGGATAGGTGCAGTGGTAAATTTATCTTTTAGACGGGAAAATGCTTCCTGGGCTTGGGGAGTCCAGGAGAACCTAGACTCTTTCCGGGTAAGTTGGGTGATAGGTGACACTACCTCAGAGAAATTTCTAATGAAACGTCTATAGAAGTTGGCAAACCCGATGAAGCGCTGTACCTCCTTCACATTTCTAGGACTTGGCCAATCCTTGATGGCTTGGGTTTTGCTTCCATCCATACTAATTCCTTGTGTAGACAGTACATACCCCAGAAATTGAATTTCGGTCCTATGGAATTCACACTTTTCAAGTTTGATGTAAAGATGATTTTGTCTTAGACGTTCCAAGACCATTCTCACATGTCCATGATGTTCCTCTGTGGAGTTAGAAAAAATTAGAATATCATCCAAATAAATCACCACGAATGTATCTAGGAGATCCCTGAAGATGTCATTCACCAAGTGTTGGAAAGTGGCTGGGGCGGTACTCAGACCAAAAGGCATAACTAGATATTCAAAGTGTCCATAGCGTGACCTGAATGCAGTCTTCCATTCATCCCAGGTCTAATACGGACTAAGTTATAGGCCCCACGAAGATCTAGTTTAGAGAAAATTTTGGCATGTCGCACTCTCTCCAATAACTCAGGGATTAAAGGCAATGGATAACGGTTTCTAATAGTAACCTTATTGAGTTCCCTATAGTCTATGCAGGGTCTCAGAGATCCATCTTTCTTCTTTACAAAGAAGATGGGTGCACCTGCAGGAGATGAAGAGGGGCGTATGAAGCCCTTGGCTAGATTTTCGTCTATGTAATCCTTTAAAGCCTTTAGCTCGAGCCCCGCCAGGGGGTAGATCTTACCAAAAGGTATCTCTGCTCCAGGCAATAATTCAATTGGACAATCATATGGACGGTGAGGAGGAAGCTGGTCAGCGTTCTTCTTGTCACATAAATCCACATAGTCCTGATATACAGCTGGTAGTTCAGGGACTGACATGATTCCTTTAGGAACAGAGCAAGCTGAAACTTTGGGACTCATCTGTTTCTCTGGAAAGTGTAATTCCTTGGTCTCCCAGTTAATGGTAGGATTCTGAGCCTGCAGCCATGGTAGCCCTAGAATAATGGGAAAGTGGGGAGAAGAGATAAGCATAAAGGACAGTTTCTCTTGATGATCTTTACCCATAAGAACCCTCAAAGGCTCTGTTTCCTGATCCACTGGTCCAGAGGTCAGCAGGGAGCCATCCACAGTTTCCATCTGTACTGGAGTAGCCTTCTTCACTGAACGTATCCCCTGTTTCAGAGCAAAGGAGACATCCATAAAATTTCCACTTGCCCCTGAGTCAATCATAGCAGAGCTAGACACCCAAGCTGAGTCAACCCAGAGTTTGATGGAAAGAAAGCAATGAGAATTGTTTTTCTTACAACTCAGCTGGGACACCGCTGAGGAAACTTGAAAAATGGCAGCGTTTACACAGTCAACGTCCTCAGAGGTAACGGAGTTTAAGTCCGAGAAATCAAGATCTGTTGCTGCAGATCTCTCTGGAGCTTGAGGCTCGGACCTGACAGATCCCCTCTCGCAACACTCACAGTGAATGAGTGCTGCAGTAGTCTTACGAGAACGGCTGGGGCAGTCTATAATGAAGTGCCCTGACTTACCACAATAGAAACATAGATTCTCCTTAAAACGATGTTCCTTGCGTGCATCACTAACCCGTCGTTGTAAAGAGTCTACCTGCATGGGTTCATGGGTTCAGGTTCAGGTTCCCGTGTAATCCTACTCAAAGGTTCCTTAGCTGGAGAGGAAGGTAGGAAAAGGTTAGTGCGATTGCTTTCGAACCATCTCTCTTGCCTGCGTTCCGTCAGACGAGTATCAATACGGATGCAGTAGTTAATAAAGTCACCTAACGCAGTGGGAGGGTCGGCACGAGCAAGTTCATCCTTAATCAGTGGAGATAACCCCTTTCGAAAACTAGATTTTTTGGCGGAACTGTCCCAGGTGGTATCAAGGGCCCATCTCCTGAAATCCAAAGCATATTCAGCTACCGAGTGCTTACCTTGGCGCAAAGCTAACATGGCTGCTTCAGCTGTTGCACCTCGATTGGGGTCATCAAACACCTGCCCCATGGCTGAAATAAAAGCATCAAGGTGATTCAAACAATCATCCTCAGTCTCAATCAGAGGGTTTGCCCACATCAAAGCCTTGTTGGTAAGCAACATAATTATAGTAAGCACCTTAGATCGTTCAGTGGGAAATTGTGAAGCATGTGCAGAAAAAAAAGATTGCATTGATTAATAAATCCCCTGAATTTCTCACGTTCACCGCCAAAACGAAAAGGGGGCAACTTGGGAATCCCAGAACGCGGGGCTACGGCAGGAGCCTGGACTCGCCCCTCTAGAACCTCAATCCTGGCTCGCAAATCCTGGGCAGTCTGTCCAAACACTTGCATATTGTGATTAGTGAGGTCCTGTAGGTTTGTAAAACGGGTCTTTATATTCTGCAAATCTGCAAGGATATTATCAGTCACTCCGCAAAGTTCCTTTATGCGGGCCTCCATTTTCCAGATCTTTTAAGACAGGAGTACTGGAAGGAGAGGAGAAGAAAAAAAAAAAAAAAACAATAGTGTTTACCTGTGGTAACACTGCAGAGAGAAAAAAAAATTAAGGGAACTGCTCACCTGGAATGGTTGTGAGAAGTCACAACCACTATCATCACAGAAAGTTCAACCGGACATCTGATATCCACAGTTACAGCAGACAAAAAAGAGAAAAGGAAAAAAAAAAAAAAAACAATAGTGTTTACCTGTGGTAACACTGCAGAAAAAAATACTTAAGGGAATTGCTCACCTGGAATGGTTGTGAGAAGTCACAACCACTGTCATCACAGAAAGTACAACCGGACATCCGATATCCACAGTTACAGCAGACACAGCCTTTCCAGACCCAGCAGACACTAACGTTTGGCTTCAGAATCTTGTAATGTGTATAGTACAGTTCATATAGCGTCTTGTGCTTGGGTGCGATGAAAACACAGGAGTCACAGGTTTGATATAGAAAGTCTTGTATTACTTCATACAAGTTGGCAAAAATAGTCACACAGTTTGCAGACACAGAAGCAGGAGACACAGCAGGCCAGAGTAATCTAAGCTCAGCAATCACTCTCCACAACAGGTTCAGGATCTTCTTCTCTGTTACCGTAAGTCCATGCAAACGTGGGTCTTTCAAAGAGCAGGGTTCAGAGTCCACAAGTGCTTCAGAGTTCCTCAGTAGGAATAGCTGGAGTACAAGGTCCAAGGCTTCAGGAGTCAGGTCACAGGTTCACTGCAGGCTAGATTCTGAAGCACTGATTGCTCAGCTGTGGCTGCTTAAGAAGCAAAAGGAGAGAATCAGGGCGGGAACATGCAAGCTGGAAACTCCATATTGACTGAGGGCAAAATAGCTGCAGCAAGACAGAAAGTAAAATGGCTGACGAACAAACTGAGTTTCAGGAACATGTATACAGAACCTTACAGAGGTGTAAAATTGTTGAAAAAAAATGCGTGGGCTCCCGCCCTATTTTCGCAACCAGACAGACAAAGCCAGCGAGTGGGGGCAGATAATAATAGCCCAGAAAGGGACCATTATTTTTGGCCCCCCCCTGGCTACTAACATCTGCCCCCAGACACCCCAGAAATGACAAATCTATAATTAGATTCGCCCTTTCTGGCACTTTGCCCGTCTATTCCCATTGCCCTGTAGCGGTGGCGAATGGGTTAATATGGGGTTAAAGCCACCTTGCTATTGAAAGGTGACCTTAAGCCAGGTTAATAATTGAGAGCTGTCAATTAGACAACTATCAATTATTAATCCTATTGCATGAAATAAAAATAAAACACACACACTTTAATTAAAAATCATTTTAATGAAATAAAGACATGTTTTTGACCATCTTTTATTTGACTGCAAAAACCATTTCCTGTAGTAAAAATAAAATAAAAAAGCAAAATTATTCTTACCTATCCCATGCACAGTCAGGTCCCACGGTGTAATCCTTCAGAAAGGGTTAATGTTTACTGCAGGGACCACAGCTAATGCTGCAGCCTCACAGTAAACCCCCAAATGAATGAGCTCCTCTCCTGGCTGACAGGAGAGGAAGTGGAAAGCTTAATTGATTGCTTTCCACTTTCACTTCAGGTCAGCCAGGGACACAATCAGTGACGTCAGAGGGAACTGATTAACAAAAATAGGGGTTCCCTTCGAAAAAAAAAATGGCGTGGGGTCCCCCCTATTTTTGTTAACCAGCCTGATGAAGCAGACTGCTGAGCAGTGGCGTACCGTGAATGAAGCAGACCATGCAGCTGCTATGGGGCCCGGACAGGTGAGGGGGCCCGCGACGGTCGGGTAGCTGTGCTGACACAGTACTACCTGGGGGTCGGCGGGGGAGGGGGAGCGCAGCTCTTCTATATACTCACCCCTCCTGGTGCGGTCTCTGCAGCCCCTGCTCTCTCCCACGGTCTCCGACGCCTGTGTTCAGCGGTCAGGTGGTACCGCTCATTACAGTCATGAATATGCACATATTCATGACTTTAATGAGCGGTCCTGCGTGACCGCTGAACACTGGCGGCGGAGACCGCGGGAGAAGAGCAAGGGCTGCAGAGACCGCGCCGGTGGAAGGGTGAGTATAAGGGATATTTACCTGTCCCGTTCCACCGTTGCTCACGTCCTCTTGCTGCAATGTTCAGGTCAGAGAGCGTGATGACGTCGTTATTGCGCGCCGCGCCCTCTGCCTGATCATTCACTGCTGGAGGACCCCGAAGACAGCAGCGCACAGCAGTGGAGAGAGGACAGGTAAATATCTCAGGTGCCGGGGCCCTGAGCGAGCGGTGACATCGGCACCTGGTGTCACCCCCTGCTCAGGACACGGGCACCTGGCCCCCAGCGACGAGAGCTGAGTAAGTCTTTTTTTTTATGGTTGCAGCAGCTGCGGCAGCATAAGGGCCTATACTATGGAGCATCTATGGGGTACAATCTATGGGGGCATAATACATTTTTTTGTTTAATGTGTCCCCTCACTGTGCTGGCACTTTACATTTACAATGGCTCTGGGTTTTTTTTTTTTTTTTGGGGGGGGCTCATTCAGACTTTTGCTATGGGGCCCCATGATTTCTATGTACGCCCTGCTGCTGAGGCATGGTATTTAAGGCTGTTAAGGAGCCAATATCCATGGACCTTGCCAGCAGCGTCGGACTGGAGTACCTTGGGCCCACCAGAGAAAAATTATTCTTGGGGCCCACCATCATACTTTCCAACCTTTGAAGAAGGGAAAGAGGGACAAAGGCTGTGGCACGCTGTGCCTGCTGCAGCAAATTTTAGGCCATGCCACGTTGCACCACAGACTGTCCAGGAGTTGGTGGATGCTTTAGTCCAGGTGTGGGAGGAGATCCCTCAGGAGACCATCCGTCGCGCTCATCAGGAGCATGCCCAGAAGTTGTAGGGAGGTCATACAGCATACCTCCCAAATTTTGAAGACAGGAAAGAGGGTTAAAGGCTGCGGCGCGCATAGCGCGCCGCTGCAAATTTTAAGCCACGCCCCGACCACACCCATTTCACAGCTAATCACACCCATATCCTCGCCCCAACCGTACCCATGCCGATACAGCTGACCCTCCGATGATGGTTGGGGGGCCCACTGCTGGCACCGGGCCCGCCCACCGCCTGTTCAGGCCCCATAGCTTCCGGGCGGCAGAGCAGGGAGAGCGATTCTCCCTGCTCTGCCGCAGAATGTAACTGTATCGGCGTGCTGTGCACGCCGATACAGTTACTGTAGCGTAGCTCCGGGAGGGCCCCCTCAGAGCGCGGGGCCCGGGGCCACCGCCCCCTCTGCCCCGCGACCTATCCTTTCAAATCAGGGCCCACCACGCAGGAGCTGGGGCCCAACGGAGGTTTCTCCGGTGTCCCGGTGGCTCAGTCCGACCCTGCTTGCCAGCCTGATAATACCAGGCCACAGCAGTCTGCTTATCTTTGCTGGTTAACAAAAATAGGGGATCCCGTCGAAAAAAATTGGCGTGGGGTCCCCCCTATTTTTGTTAACCAGCCAGATGAAGCAGACTGCTGAGGCCTGGTTTTTCAGGCTGTTAAGGAGCCAAGATCCATGGACCTTGCCAGCCTGATAATACCAGGCCACAGCAGTCTGCATATCTTGGCTGGTTAACAAAAATAGGGGATCCCCTCGAAAAAAATTGGCATGGGGTCCCCCCTATTTTTGTTAACAAGCCAGATGAAGCAGACTGCTGAGGCCTGGTTTTTCAGGCTGTTAAGGAGCCAAGATCCATGGACCTTGCCAGCCTGATAATACCAGGCCACAGCAGTCTGCATATCTTGGCTGGTTAACAAAAATCGGGGATCCCCTCGAAAAAAATTGGCGTGGGGTCCCCCCTATTTTTGTTAACCAGCCAGATGAAGCAGACTGCTGAGGCCTGGTTTTTCAGGCTGGTAATGAGCCAATATCCATGGACCTTGCCAGCCTGATAATACCAGGCCACAGCAGTCTGCTTAGCTTGGCTGGTTAACAAAAATAGGGGATCCCCTCCGAAAAAAAAAACGGCGTAGGGGTCCCCCTATTTTTGTTAACCAGCCAAGTAAAATGCAGACTGCTGCGGCTTGGTATTAAAAGACTGTCAAGGCCCATGGATTTTGACCCTCAACAGCCTGATAATACCAGGCTACAGCAGCCCCACATTTGGCGCATCAAAAGATGTGCCAATTGTGGCACTTTACCCAGCTCTTCCCACTGCCCTGTAGCGGTGGCAAGTGGGGTAATAAGGGGTT
>JARQOD010000009.1:161356156-161397437 GCA_033576555.1 Oophaga sylvatica
AAGCACTGATTGCTCAGCTGTGGCTGCTTAAGAAGCAAAAGGAGAGAATCAGGGCGGGAACATGCAAGCTGGAAACTCCATATTGACTGAGGGCAAAATAGCTGCAGCAAGACAGAAAGTAAAATGGCTGACGAACAAACTGAGTTTCAGGAACATGTATACAGAACCTTACAGAGGTGTAAAATTGTTGAAAAAAAATGCGTGGGCTCCCGCCCTATTTTCGCAACCAGACAGACAAAGCCAGCGAGTGGGGGCAGATAATAATAGCCCAGAAAGGGACCATTATTTTTGGCCCCCCCCTGGCTACTAACATCTGCCCCCAGACACCCCAGAAATGACAAATCTATAATTAGATTCGCCCTTTCTGGCACTTTGCCCGTCTATTCCCATTGCCCTGTAGCGGTGGCGAATGGGTTAATATGGGGTTAAAGCCACCTTGCTATTGAAAGGTGACCTTAAGCCAGGTTAATAATTGAGAGCTGTCAATTAGACAACTATCAATTATTAATCCTATTGCATGAAATAAAAATAAAACACACACACTTTAATTAAAAATCATTTTAATGAAATAAAGAACATGTTTTTGACCATCTTTTATTTGACTGCAAAAACCATTTCCTGTAGTAAAAATAAAATAAAAAAGCAAAATTATTCTTACCTATCCCATGCACAGTCAGGTCCCACGGTGTAATCCTTCAGAAAGGGTTAATGTTTACTGCAGGGACCACAGCTAATGCTGCAGCCTCACAGTAAACCCCCAAATGAATGAGCTCCTCTCCTGGCTGACAGGAGAGGAAGTGGAAAGCTTAATTGATTGCTTTCCACTTTCACTTCAGGTCAGCCAGGGACACAATCAGTGACGTCAGAGGGAACTGATTAACAAAAATAGGGGTTCCCTTCGAAAAAAAAATGGCGTGGGGTCCCCCCTATTTTTGTTAACCAGCCTGATGAAGCAGACTGCTGAGCAGTGGCGTACCGTGAATGAAGCAGACCATGCAGCTGCTATGGGGCCCGGACAGGTGAGGGGGCCCGCGACGGTCGGGTAGCTGTGCTGACACAGTACTACCTGGGGGTCGGCGGGGGAGGGGGAGCGCAGCTCTTCTATATACTCACCCCTCCTGGTGCGGTCTCTGCAGCCCCTGCTCTTCTCCCACGGTCTCCGACGCCTGTGTTCAGCGGTCAGGTGGTACCGCTCATTACAGTCATGAATATGCACATATTCATGACTTTAATGAGCGGTCCTGCGTGACCGCTGAACACTGGCGGCGGAGACCGCGGGAGAAGAGCAAGGGCTGCAGAGACCGCGCCGGTGGAAGGGTGAGTATAAGGGATATTTACCTGTCCCGTTCCACCGTTGCTCCGTCCTCTTGCTGCAATGTTCAGGTCAGAGAGCGTGATGACGTCGTTATTGCGCGCCGCGCCCTCTGCCTGATCATTCACTGCTGGAGGACCCCGAAGACAGCAGCGCACAGCAGTGGAGAGAGGACAGGTAAATATCTCAGGTGCCGGGGCCCTGAGCGAGCGGTGACATCGGCACCTGGTGTCACCCCCTGCTCAGGACACGGGCACCTGGCCCCCAGCGACGAGAGCTGAGTAAGTCTTTTTTTTTATGGTTGCAGCAGCTGCGGCAGCATAAGGGCCTATACTATGGAGCATCTATGGGGACAATCTATGGGGGCATAATACATTTTTTTGTTTAATGTGTCCCCTCACTGTGCTGGCACTTTACATTTACAATGGCTCTGGGTTTTTTTTTTTTTTTTGGGGGGGGCTCATTCAGACTTTTGCTATGGGGCCCCATGATTTCTATGTACGCCCTGCTGCTGAGGCATGGTATTTAAGGCTGTTAAGGAGCCAATATCCATGGACCTTGCCAGCAGCGTCGGACTGGAGTACCTTGGGCCCACCAGAGAAAAATTATTCTTGGGGCCCACCATCATACTTTCCAACCTTTGAAGAAGGGAAAGAGGGACAAAGGCTGTGGCACGCTGTGCCTGCTGCAGCAAATTTTAGGCCATGCCACGTTGCACCACAGACTGTCCAGGAGTTGGTGGATGCTTTAGTCCAGGTGTGGGAGGAGATCCCTCAGGAGACCATCCGTCGCGCTCATCAGGAGCATGCCCAGAAGTTGTAGGGAGGTCATACAGCATACCTCCCAAATTTTGAAGACAGGAAAGAGGGTTAAAGGCTGCGGCGCGCATAGCGCGCCGCTGCAAATTTTAAGCCACGCCCCGACCACACCCATTTCACAGCTAATCACACCCATATCCTCGCCCCAACCGTACCCATGCCGATACAGCTGACCCTCCGATGATGGTTGGGGGGCCCACTGCTGGCACCGGGCCCCCCACCGCCTGTTCAGGCCCCATAGCTTCCGGGCGGCAGAGCAGGGAGAGCGATTCTCCCTGCTCTGCCGCAGAATGTAACTGTATCGGCGTGCTGTGCACGCCGATACAGTTACTGTAGCGTAGCTCCGGGAGGGCCCCCTCAGAGCGCGGGGCCCGGGGCCACCGCCCCCTCTGCCCCGCGACCTATCCTTTCAAATCAGGGCCCACCACGCAGGAGCTGGGGCCCAACGGAGGTTTCTCCGGTGTCCCGGTGGCTCAGTCCGACCCTGCTTGCCAGCCTGATAATACCAGGCCACAGCAGTCTGCTTATCTTTGCTGGTTAACAAAAATAGGGGATCCCGTCGAAAAAAATTGGCGTGGGGTCCCCCCTATTTTTGTTAACCAGCCAGATGAAGCAGACTGCTGAGGCCTGGTTTTTCAGGCTGTTAAGGAGCCAAGATCCATGGACCTTGCCAGCCTGATAATACCAGGCCACAGCAGTCTGCATATCTTGGCTGGTTAACAAAAATAGGGGATCCCCTCGAAAAAATTGGCATGGGGTCCCCCCTATTTTTGTTAACAAGCCAGATGAAGCAGACTGCTGAGGCCTGGTTTTTCAGGCTGTTAAGGAGCCAAGATCCATGGACCTTGCCAGCCTGATAATACCAGGCCACAGCAGTCTGCATATCTTGGCTGGTTAACAAAAATCGGGGATCCCCTCGAAAAAAATTGGCGTGGGGTCCCCCCTATTTTTGTTAACCAGCCAGATGAAGCAGACTGCTGAGGCCTGGTTTTTCAGGCTGGTAATGAGCCAATATCCATGGACCTTGCCAGCCTGATAATACCAGGCCACAGCAGTCTGCTTAGCTTGGCTGGTTAACAAAAATAGGGGATCCCCTCGAAAAAAAAAACGGCGTAGGGGTCCCCCTATTTTTGTTAACCAGCCAAGTAAAATGCAGACTGCTGCGGCTTGGTATTAAAAGACTGTCAAGGCCCATGGATTTTGACCCTCAACAGCCTGATAATACCAGGCTACAGCAGCCCCACATTTGGCGCATCAAAAGATGTGCCAATTGTGGCACTTTACCCAGCTCTTCCCACTGCCCTGTAGCGGTGGCAAGTGGGGTAATAAGGGGTTAATGTCACCGTTGATTGCACGGTGACAATAAGCCCGGTTAATAATGGAGAGGTTTCAATAAGACACCGATCCATTATTAATCCCAAAGTTTTTAAATGTATAAAAAAAAAGATACAGCAAGAAAAAAGTATTTTAATGAAATAAAAGAGACAACACAGTTTTCATTTCTTTATTATACTCTCATTCCTGCGACGCCATCGATCTCCTGTAAAAAAAGGAAAAAAACAAACCAACAGTATACCACCTGTCCGACGCAGTCCATAGTAACGATTGTCCCACGACGATCCAGCTCTGCTACATCGGAATGACAGGCAGAGGCTGTCATCCCGGCGCAGCACAGCTGATTACCAGCTTCCCCGGCGGTGACGTCATCGGACTGACTGCTTTACGGCTGGGATTACCCAGCAGTCACTGCAGTTATCGCGAGAAACTGCATGTGACCGCCGGGGAAAGATGATGGCGGCCATCAACCAGTCCAGGCCGTGACCACCGGAGATCTTCTGCCAGGTAAGTGCCGCTGACTCCTGACAGACCCGACCGACGGACACTCACAGTGACAGTGACAATTCCGATTCCGGTATACGATATATGGGAAATATCGAAAGTCAATATCGAAAGTCCGATACAGCTAATATCGGCCGATATCCGATACTTGCGGTATCGTATCGCTCAACACTAGTGAACCGCCTTCCTTTTTTTTAACAAAAAAAAATCCAACAGCCACAGGAGACTTGGAAGGCCTAATGTGACCGGCGGCCAAGCTTGTCTGTATGTATTCCTCTAAAGCCTTTCTCTCAGGAATAGTAAGATTAAATAAACGACTTTTAGGAAGAGTCGCTCCAGGGACAAATTCAATAGTACAATCATAGTCTCTATGGGGAGGTAAAATCTGCGACTCCTTCTCAGAAAAAACTTTCCAAAAATCCTGAATAGGTACAGGTAGTTCCCTGTTATGTTTCGGCAGCTGAGGAGTGCAGGCAAAAAAGGCAATACACCAGAGCAGTTGGAGTCTATGAGATTGCAGTACCCTGACTAACCACCACAACTAGAGGCAGCCGTGGAGCGTTCCTACGTTGGTCCTAGACGCCTCGTCACAGCCTGAGAAACTAACTACACCTAAAGATAGAAATAGGAAAGCTATCTGCCCCGGAGCAGAAACCCAAAGATAAAAGAAAGCCCCCAAACAAGTAATGGCGGTTAGACAAGATGAAATACTGACACAAAAAGAAAATTGTATGAGCAAACGCTGGGGCCCAAACTAACTAAATAGAAAAGGATAGGAAGGGTACTTACTGCAATCCCAGAAAACCCTGAAAAGCACCAACTCTACTAATTTCAAAAACACCTGAGATCACACGACCTCTTCCACCTAAATTAGTTCTCTGGTGTAACAAAATCAAAACAGCAGCCACTGAAAAAACTGGAAAAAGCAAAAGTACAAACATCAGTGGCTGAACTAAACTGAGAGGGCAAAAGCCCCGGAGGGGACCCTGAAGGCCCCACAGAAGTGCAGGACAAAATGCAAAAATATAGCACAAAAACAAAAAGAAGAAAATGTCTTATCTGTTAGCAGGAGATGCAGACACGACACAGCAGGCTACAAGGGAAACAGGAATGAAGGATTCAGACCAGAACAATTGATCACCGGCAACCCTGATGGGAAGGTGACTCCCTTATATAAGACCAGTCAGTAACACCTGATTCCCAGTCCTCACAATCTTCACTGGACAGTCCAGTACCGCTTGTAACCACCAGAGGGAGCCTCTGCTCAGAACTCATCTCAAACCCATTCACAACAGTTCCCCTTTATCCACAGCAGCAATACGCCCGTTACAGCACTTGTCATAACACTTAGAACTCTAGGACTTAATTTCATTAGTAGACCAATCCAGAACAGGATTGTGCAATTTTAAAGAGGGTAACCCCAAAATTAGCGGAGAAGGTAAATTATTCAATACTACCAAATCCAAATTCTCTTGGTGAATACCATTATTAGTGAGGGGAAATTCACAGACCTTGTAAGTAACATTCTTCAAGGGAGAGCCATCAACAGAAGCCACGGCAATAGGGGATGACAAAGGTTTGGGTTTTAATTTAAGTTTTTCCAAGAATCCCACATCAATCACATTCAGAGTTGACCCACAATCGACAAATACCCGAAAATCCATTAATTCTTCCTGAGCCGCAGTAGTGGTGGCAGAAAGAAAGACGCCCTTAGTATTTAAACAGGCTATACGGGCAGAACTGACCTTTTTTTTTTCTTTGTTCATACGAAGCACACAGTTTTTAATGAAATGGTCAGATTTGCCGCAATAAAAGCACAATCTTTCAGAAAACCTGCGGCCTTTTTCCTGAGAGCGAGGTGCCATCGCTCCAATCTCCAAGGGCTCTCCAATGTCAGTACAGACCCTCTCAAGACTTGGGGCTGACATGACATAGGATTTACTCTCATTAACCCTTGTACGCAGTCTCCTATCCACCCATATAGCTAATTGCATAGCCTCTTGCAAGTTACCAGGTATGGGATAAGTAATCAGCAAATCTTTAACCCTTTCACTTAGCCCTGCAAGAAACAAACTTTTCAAAGCTGAATCGTTCCACCCCACCTGACTAGACCACCGTCGGAAGTGAGTACAATATTTTTCCACATTACCTGATCCCTGCCTCAAACGTCTCAATTCTGTCTCTGCTGATGAGACACGATCAGGATCATCATACAATAACCCCAAAGCAGAAAAAAAACTATCTACTGATCTAAAGCATGGATCACTAGGTTGCAGAGAAAAGGCCCACTCCTGAGGTTCTTTGCGCAAAAGTGACATTATATGAACCCTATGCGCTGTGATTCATCACCAGAGGATCTGGGTATCAAACGAAAATATAACAAGCAAGCATTTTTAAAAGAAAAAAAATTTTATTGTTCACCAAAAAATAAGTCAGGCAAACGTACCTTTGGCTCCACGAAATGTGCTCCAGAACAGCTACTCACGTGTTGCTGAAGCTCGGACACCTCCAGAGAGAGTCCCTGCAGGCGTTGAGCTAATTCCTGAACCGACACCATAATGGAAACTGGTAATCTTTCCTTAGAGATATTTTTTGGCTGGACTTACTGTTATGTTCTGCTACAAGCACTAAGGACAGAAAGGGAAATCTGTCCCTACAATAGAACTAAGCTCAATCCCTACGATGTAACGGGGGAACCTGATCCTGCGATCAGACCTGCTAAAGTCCTCAGCTAGTCTGAACGAAGACCTATAGATGCGAGGAAGGAATCCCTACAAGCACTAGGGACTGGGATAAAAGAGGACACCTCCTAACAGAAGTTGTAGCAGTAAAAAGAAAAACAAAACAACATAGAACATAGAGGTCTGAAGACGAAGCAAAACTATTTGAGTAAGGTAACAAAGCACCCGACTACCTTAAGAGTAGAAATTACAATGAAGTCCAGCAAAGCCAGAAGGGTGGAGCAGGACTAAATAAGCCACAAAGGTTATGTGCCCAGCAAGATAGAAAAAACCTAACAAGAGAGTTCTATCAGTACAGATATACAACAAATTTATGTTTGTATTTGAAATATAACGGCAGCATTCAGGAAGCCAGGTGTGTTTGACGCCCATTTTTTCTATGTCCAGCCCACCCTATATATGTGAGTAATACCATGTGGTTAGTATTGGCTATGTACCTGAGGAAGTGGACAGGACGTCCATGAAACGCGTAGTTTGATAGCCTTTAATAAAGTATGCAACTTGTCTGAACTCTGTGGTTCCCTTGCCTGATTTTGGAGGAGTGTGGAATTGTCTGCATCTTGATTGTCCTATCCAGAATTTCTTGAAGATCCTTCGCGGGTCCGGTGCCATCTGCAGCCCTCCTGTCCTACTTACTATATGTGTTGTGCATACTCAAAAGTGTAAAGGTGAGAATTTTACCTTACAGTAAAGTAATTGATAATTTGGTAACTACGCTATTGCGCCCCTCTCTCTATCATTTCTAAGACTCGTTAAAAGGCTGACTGTGACTTGTAGGATCGCTACTTCCAGCGGGTAGCGCTATAGAGTTCAAGTCCTCTTTTTCTCTGAAGAGCTAATTTGTCTATGGACTTAAGCAGTCGGTAAGAGCAATAGAACTTGGAAATGAACAAAGTTTTGATGGATGAAGGATTTAAAAGATCTTAAAGTCATCCATATTTGTATATGAAAAATGTAGTGAAGGAGTGGATGTATGTTCTCCTATATGCAGATGATGTAATCATGTCTCATCAAGATGAAAAAGAAATTTAGGTGAAATTCTCAACCAGCACTTCGAGACTAAGGAACTTGGAAATGTGACATATAACTTGGGAATCCAAATCCAGAGAGAGGATGATGAGAGTTTTCTTCTCAACCAAAGTTCTAAAATGTCCACAATCCTAAACCAGTTTGGAATGTCAGAAGCAAAAGGTGTGTCAACACCAAATGATCCGTCCTACTTAAAGTTGGAAGGAGAAGAAGGTCTGCTACCCAGCAATGAGAGTTACAGACAAGTAGTGGTGGCGCTTCTGTACATAGCAACCACAACTCGTCTGGTTATCACAGCCACAGTTGGAATTCTCTGCCGACATGTAAGCAAGCCACACCAAAGAGACTGGAATGCAATTAAGAGAATTCTTCAATATTTTAAAGAAGCTCAAAGGCTAAATCTTAAGATATCTGCATCAGGAGATCTCACTCTCAGAGGTTATGTGGATGCAGATTGGGCTGGAGATTCAAGTGATCGGAAATCATCAAGTGGTTACTTGTTCAAGTTAGGAGAAAATTCAATTTCTTGGTCCTGTAGAAAACAAGTTTCAGTTGCATTATCTTATACAGAAGCAGAATATATGTCTGCTGCTTATGAAAGTAAAGAACTCATTTAGTTGAAACAACTTTTGGAAGATTTCAGCAAGCCATTAGCTCAACCAACAGTTATCTATGAGGACAACCAAGGTGTAAGGTTCTGTGTATCTGTTTCTGAAACTCAGTTTGTTCGTCGGCCATTTTGCTTTCTGTTTTGCTGCAGCTATCTTGCCCTCAGTCAAAATGGAGTTTTCCAGCTTGCATGTTCCCGCCCTGATTCTCTCCGTTTGCTTCTTAAACAGCCACAGCTGAGCAATCAGTGCTTCAGAATCTAGCCTGCAGTGAACCTGTGTTCTGACTCCTGAAGCCTTGGACCTTGTACTCCAGCCATTCCTACTGAGGAACTCTGAAGCACTTGTGGACTCTGAACTCTGCTCTTGAGAGCCTCACGTTTGCATGGACTTGCGGTAACAGAGAAGAAGATCTGAATCTTATTGGAGAGTTATTGCTGAGCTTAGATTACTCTGGCCTGCTGTGTCTCCTGCTTCTGTGTTTGCAACCTGTGTGTTTATTTTTGCCAATTTGTATGAAGCAATACAAGACTTTCTTTATCAACCTATGTCTCAAGTATTTTCATCGCACCAAGCACAAGACGCTATATGAACTGTACCACATACATTACAAGATTCTGAAGCCAAAACGTTAGTGTCTGCTGGGTCTGGAAAGGCTTGTCTGCTGTACTGTGGATATCGGATGTCCGGTTGTACTTTCTGTGATGACAGTGGTTGTGACTTCTCACAACCATTCCAGGTGAGCAATTCCCTTAAGTTTTTTTTTCTGCAGTGTTATCACAGGTAAACACTATTGTTTTTTTTTTTTTTCTCTTCTCTTTTTGTCTGCTGAAACTCTGGATATCAGATGTCTGGTTGAAAGCTTTCTGTGATGATAGTGATTGTGACTTCTCACAACCATTCCAGGTGAGCAGTTCCCTTAAAGTTTTTTCTTTCTTCAGTGTTGCCACAGGTAAACACTATTGTTTTTTTTTTTTTTCCTCTTCTTCCAGTATCCTGTCTTAAAAGATCTGGAAAATGGAGGCTCGCATAAAGGAACTTTGCGGAGTGACTGATAATATCCTTGCAGATTTGCAGAATATAAAGACCCGTTTTACAAATCTTCAGGACCTAAATAATCACAATTTGCAAGTGGTTGGACAGACTACCCAGGATTTGCGAGCCAGGATTGAGGTTCTGGAGGGGCAAGTCCAGGCTCCTGCCGTGGCCCGAGTTCTGGGATTCCCAAGTTGCCCCTTTTCGTTTTGGTGGTGAACGTGAAAAATTCAGGGGATTTGTTAATCAATGCAATCTTTTTTTTTCTGCACATGCTTCACAATTTCCTACTGAACGATCTAAGGTGCTTACTATAATTATGTTGCTTACCAACAAGGCTTTGTTGTGGGCAAACCCTCTGATTGAGACTGAGGATGATTGTTTGAATCACCTTGATGATTTTATTTCAGCCATGGGGCAGGTGTTTGATGACCCCAATCGAGGTGCAACAGCTGAAGCAGCCATGTTAGCTTTGCGCCAAGGTAAGCACTCGGTAGCTGAATATGCCTTGGATTTCAGGAGATGGGCCCTTGATACCACCTGGGACAATTCCGCCAAAAAATCTATTTTTCGAAAGGGGTTATCCCCACTGATTAAGGATGAACTTGCTCGTGCCGACCCTCCCACTGCGTTAGGTGACTTTATTAACTACTGCATCCGTATTGATACTCGTTTAACTGAACGCAGGCAAGAGAGATGGTTCGAAAGCAATCGTACTAACCTTTTCCTACCTTCCTCTCCAGCTAAGGAACCTTTGAATAGGATTACACGGGAACCTGAACCTGAACCCATGCAGGTAGACTCTTTACTACGACGGGTTAGTGATGCACGCAAGGAACATCGTTTTAAGGAGAATCTATGTTTTTATTGTGGTAAGTCAGGGCACTTTATTATTAACTGCCCCAGCCGTTCTCGCAAGACTACTGCAGCACTCATTCATTGTGAGTGTTGCGAGAGGGGATCTGTCAGGTCCGAGCCTCAGGCTCCAGAGAGATCTGCAGCAACAGATCTTGATTTCTCGGACTTAAACTCCGTTACCTCTGAGGACGTTGACTGTGTAAATGCTGCCATCTTTCAAGTTTCCTCAGCGGTGTCCCAGCTGAGTTGTAAAAAAAACAATTCTCACTGTTTTCTTTCCATCAAACTCTGGGTTGACTCAGCCTGGTGTCTAGCTCTGCTATGATCGACTCAGGTGCAAGTGGAAATTTTATGGATGTCTCCTTTGCTCTGAAACAGGGAATACGTTCAGTGAAGAAGGCTACTCCAGTACAGATGGAAACTGTGGATGGCTCCCTGCTGACCTCTGGACCAGTGGATCAGGAAACAGAGCCTTTAAAGGTTCTTATGGGTAAAGATCATCAAGAGAAACTGTCCTTTATGCTTATCTCTTCTCCTCACTTTCCCATTATTCTAGGGCTACCATGGCTGCAGGCTCAGAATCCTACCATTAACTGGGAGACCAAGGAATTACACTTTCCAGAGAACAGATGAGTCCAAAAATTTCAGCTTGCTCTGTTCCTAAAGGAACCATGTCAGTCCCTGAACTACCAGCTGTATACCAGGACTATGTGGATTTATGTGACAAGAAGAACGCTGACCAGCTTCCTCCTCACCGTCCATATGATTGTCCAATTGAATTATTGCCTGGAGCAGAGATACCTTTTGGTAAGATCTACCCCCTGGCGGGGCCCGAGCTGAAGGCTTTAAAAGAGTACATAGACGAAAATCTAGCCAAGGGCTTCATACGCCCCTCTTCATCTCCTGCAGGGGCACCCATATTCTTTGTAAAGAAGAAAGATGGATCCCTGAGACCATGCGTAGACTATAGGGAACTCAATAAGGTTACTATTAGAAACCGTTATCCATTGCCTTTAATCCCTGAGTTATTGGAGAGAGTGCGACATGCCAAAATTTTTTCTAAACTAGATCTTCGTGGGGCCTATAACTTAGTCCGTATTAGACCTGGGGATGAATGGAAGACTGCATTCAGGTCACGCTATGGACACTTTGAATATCTAGTTATGCCTTTTGGTCTGAGTACCGCCCAGCCACTTTCCAACACTTGGTGAATGACATCTTCAGGGATCTCCTGGATACATTCGTGGTAATTTATTTGGATGATATTTTAATTTTTTCTAACTCCACAGAGGAACATCATGGACATGTGAGAATGGTCTTGGAACGTCTAAGACAAAATCATCTTTACATCAAGCTTGAAAAGTGTGAATTCCATAAGACCGAAATTCAATTTCTGGGGTATGTACTGTCTACACAAGGAATTAGTATGGATGGAAGTAAAACCCAAGCCATCAATGATTGGCCAAGTCCTAGAAATGTGAAGGAGGTACAGCGCTTCATCGGGTTTGCAAACTTCTATAGACGTTTCATTAGAAATTTCTCTGAGGTAGTGTCACCTATCACCCAACTTACCCGGAAAGAGTCTAAGTTCTCCTGGACTCCCCAAGCCCAGGAAGCATTTTCACGTCTAAAAGATAAATTTACCACTGCACCTATCCTAGTACATCCCAACCCAGAGCTTGCCTTCATAATAGAGGTGGATGCTTCAGACTGTGCCGTGGGAGCTATACTCTCTCAGAGAACAGGTGAGAAGAATGTCTTGCATCCCTGTGCCTTCTTTTCCAGCAGTTGTCTTCGGCTGAGAAGAACTACGATGTGGGCAATAGAGAGTTGTTGGCCATTATTGCCGCCTTCAAAGAATGGAGACACCTTCTTCAAGGAGCTGCACAGCAAATAGTTGTTCTGACAGACCATCGTAATCTTGAGTTTATCAGGTCGGCTAAGTGCCTGACTCCTCGCCAGGCTCGCTGGAATCTTTTCTTAAACCAATTTAATTTTATTATTTCTTATAGACCAGGATCGCGCAATGGAAAGGCTGATGCACTCTCTAGGATTTACTCAGCAGAGACACGTCCAATTACTCCTCCTAAGACTATTCTTCCTGACTCTAGATTCCTAGGAGTGATTCATCATCAAGACCTAATTAAAGACATCAAGGAAGCATACCATGCGGATTCTTTTTTGGCTCAACCCCAAGGGACGTAAGTCTTGTCTTTAAGAATGGTGTGTGGATTCTGGGACAACGTCTGTATATACCTGAAACAGTCAGATTGAGAGTATTGCAACTCATTCACGATTCCAAAATAGCCGGGCATAGAGGAATTCTAAAGACACAGGAATTTCTTTCTCGTTTCTTTTGGTGGCCCACTTGTAGGAAGGATGTTTTGGACTATGTCACTTCGTGTGAGGTTTGTGCAAGATGCAAAACACCTCGCTCTTCACCAACTGGTCTGTTACAGCCTCTTCCCACCCCGTCCCGCCCGTGGGGATCCATTTCTATGGACTTCATTGTGGAATTACCAACCTCTCAAGGGAAGAACACTATTCTAGTGGTGGTTGACCGTCTAACAAAGGCAGCTCATTTTATCCCTTGTGTCGGCTTACCCACTGCAAAACAGACATCAGATTTGATGATTAAAGATGTGTTTCGCTTACATGGAGTACCGGATGAGGTTATTTCGGATCGAGGGGTGCAATTCACTTCTAGGTTTTGGCAAAATTTCTGTGCAGCATTGGACATTAAAGTAAACCTTTCTTCTGCTTTTCATCCCCAGACTAATGGACAAACCGAACGAACCAATCAAACCCTGGAGCAGTATCTCCGCTGCTTTATCTGCCACCTACAGGATGATTGGGTGGATCTACTTCCATTGGCTGAGTTCTCGTATAACAACTCTCAGAGTGCCTCCACTAAACAGTCTCCTTTTTACTCTAATCTAGGTTATCATCCTAACATTCTACCACGATTTCCCATAGAGACGCCTTTGCCAGCAGTGGCTGAAAGAGTCACGACTTTACAGAAGAATATGGATCTTCTAAAGGAGAATCTGGAATCGGCTCAGGAAAGGTACAAGAAGGCAGCAGATAAATTTCGTAAACCTGCACCAGCTTTTAAGGTAGGAGACCTGGTCTGGCTGTCAACCAGAAATCTTAAGTTAAGGATTCCATCGTCTAAGTTGGGACATAAGTACATTGGACCTATAAAATCAGTAAAATTATAAGTGCCGTTGCTTGTCGTCTTCAATTGCCCAGAACTATGAGAATCCACCCTGTCTTTCATGTATCCCTACTAAAGGCTGCGACACCCAATACGTTTCCTGGACGTTCTTCTCCTTGCCCTGACCCAGTGCTAGTCGATGGTCAGGAGGAATTTGTGGTGGAAAGGATTTTAGATTCCAGGTTGTATAGAAATCAGTTACAATATCTGATTAAATGGCAGGGCTACCCAGTGGAGGACAACTCATGGGAGCCAGTCAATAACGTTAATGCTCCTCGCTTGCTCCGTCAGTTTCATCAGAGGTACCCACACAAGCCTGGTCTGAGGTCATCCGGAGGTTGTCCCTAAGGGGGGAGTAATGTAAGGTTCTGTGTATCTGTTTCTGAAACTCAGTTTGTTCGTCGGCCATTTTGCTTTCTGTTTTGCTGCAGCTATCTTGCCCTCAGTCAAAATGGAGTTTTCCAGCTTGCATGTTCCCGCCCTGATTCTCTCCGTTTGCTTCTTAAACAGCCACAGCTGAGCAATCAGTGCTTCAGAATCTAGCCTGCAGTGAACCTGTGTTCTGACTCCTGAAGCCTTGGACCTTGTACTCCAGCCATTCCTACTGAGGAACTCTGAAGCACTTGTGGACTCTGAACTCTGCTCTTGAGAGCCTCACGTTTGCATGGACTTGCGGTAACAGAGAAGAAGATCTGAATCTTATTGGAGAGTTATTGCTGAGCTTAGATTACTCTGGCCTGCTGTGTCTCCTGCTTCTGTGTTTGCAACCTGTGTGTTTTATTTTGCCAATTTGTATGAAGCAATACAAGACTTTCTTTATCAACCTATGTCTCAAGTATTTTCATCGCACCCAAGCACAAGACGCTATATGAACTGTACCACATACATTACACAAGGATGCATTAAACTTGCCAGCAGTGAGAAGATTAGTGCAATGACTAAGCACATTGATGTAAAACATCACCACTTACGTGACTTAGTGGAACGTGGTGTACTCGAGTTTGTTTATTGCGAGTCTGGCAAGATGATAGCTGATGGTATAACAAAGCCATTAACAAGAGCCAAGTTTGTGGACTTCAGAACCCCAATGGGACTAACAGGATAAGTAGTTGTTGAGAGGGGGTGTTGGAATATGTTTGGTGCAACAACTCCATTCTTGTCTATCAGTGTTTAGTTGCTAGATTTGTTTGCTGTTTATAAAGTTAGAACAAAAAAAAAACTCCCAGAGGCTCACACAGGGAGAACATGTGACTGTATTTCCTGTTTTCCTGTGTCTGTGTATGAGAGAAGTAGCCTGCTGTGGCTGCTGCACAGATATAGATGCACAGATGATTTATTCCTGATCTATTAAGCTTATCATATATTGTTCCTGTTTGTTCCTGAATAAAGAAGCTCTGTTGTCACACGCTTGGAGAGTATCGTGAGCAATCAACTGAAAACAGTCATGCACACATTTTTTTTGACTTGCAGATTTGGTGCAGAAAATAATCTGCAGCATTTAAACTCTCTGTGCATTTTTGCCCTGTATTTTTCACCATTCTTTTCACTAAAATTATTAAAAAAACCAGGCAAAAATCAACAAAAAACGCAGCAAGAATTAAACAAAAACTAGCCTTTTTGCAGCTGCATTTTTTCTACTAAGATGTAGAAATGGTGCAGAAATTTTACTCAACGTGTGCACATACCCTTATCACCATTATATTGCTCACCCATAGACTATTTTGTCATCTGGAGTACACTTCCTTTGTATATACTCTATTTTTCGGAATATAAGACACACTTTTTTCCTCCAAATTTGGGGAGATGAGATCTCAGAGCTGAAATCTCATCTCCCATGATCTTGGTGCCAAGATCTCCATCTTCGAATGCGCCACCCATGCCACCCATTTTCCCGGATTCCACCGCATAGACAACGATGCAACTGCGGGGGGCTCTGGACTTTCACAAAATGTCGACAGAGCCCCTGCAGCACGGAACACCCGCAGCACCGAACACCCGCAGCAGTGTGCCACACATCCGAACACCCCCTCATCCCAGCCTGCGGTCAGCAGCGCCACCCCACTCCTACTTCCTCCAGCAGCGACCCTGGGACCACACTTCACCGCAGCCACCACCCCGGTAAGCAATAAGACGCATGGATTATATGAAGCACCACTATTTTATTAAAAAAGCTTTTTACCTATTTTTCTCCTCAAAATTTGGAGTGCGTCTTTTTGGTTTACTTAAATTATATATTTTTTAAATGTTTCCTTATATACAAGTCATTTTACAGGAAAAATGCTTGACTGACAGCACAGCATATATTTTGATGGTCAAGCAGGGGGAGTTGGCAATGGGTGGGGAATATAGCCGGAATGGCAGAGGCTTCAGATCCTTAGTGTGAAGCTAGTCACTACTCACAGGCAAGCCGTGAGGCTGGGCAGTCAAGAGGTCTGGCATCAAATACCTAGAGAGTTTGTCATAATTAGAGAGGCATGACAAAGGCATAGTCAGGTCATGGTCTGAGTTCAGGATTTCAGGAAGGTAGCAGATCAAGGCATAGGGGCTAGGCAAATGAATGTTGAAAAGCAAGATTAATGGTCTGGTAACAATAGATCTGAGACTAAGTACAGTAACACAAGGAACGCAGACTCCACCAAGCATAAACTACAACTGGCAGTAATTGGAGTCAGAAAGCCAACTAAATTGCCAGATAATCACTCTGAACAGGAAACACATGGAGGAAGCCAAGTACGCTGTGGCCCTGATTGGGTGGTTGTACTGTCACTCAACACACTGACAGCTCAGCACACCCCAGCCCAATATATTGGACGACTGAACTTACATTCACTGTGTCCAGACACACTGATAGGAAGAACTGTGATACTTAGGCTCATTTGCATGTCAATTTGAACAATGATTTCTCATTAAAGGAAGAACGAACTGGAAAAATAAAGGTATTGCTGGACTTGTTTTTCAAAGAATAAATGCACATACTGTATACAGTACAGACCAAAAGTTTGTACAAACCTTCTCATTCAAAGATTTTTCTGTATTTTCATGGCTATGAAAATTGTACATTCACACTGAAGGCATCAAAACTATGAATTAACACAAGTGGAATTAGGTACTTAACAAAAAAGTGTGAAACAATTGAAATTATGTCTTATATCCTAAGTTTTTCAAAGTAGCCACCTTTTGCTTTGATGACTGCTTTGCACACTCTTGGCATTCTCTTGATGACATTCAAGAGGTAGTCACCAGAAATGGTTTTCACTTCACAGATGTGCCCTGTCAGGTTTAATAAGTGTGATTTCTGGCCTTATCAATGGGGTTGGTACCATCAGTTGTGTTGTGCAGAAGTCTGGTGGATACACAGCTGATATCCTACTGAATAGACGGTTAGAATGTGTATTAAGGCAAGAAAAAAGCAGCTAAGTAAAGAAAAACGAGTGGCCATCATTACTTTAAGAAATGAAGGTCAGTCAGTTGGGAAAACTTTGAAAGTGTCCCCAAGTGCAGTTGCAAAAACCATCAAGCACTACAAAGAAACTGGCTCACATAAAATCGCAGGTTTACAGCAGCTCAGATTAGAGACCAGGTCAATGCCACACAGAGTTCTAGCAGCAGAAACATCTCTACAACAACTGTTAAGAGGAGACTTTGTGAAGCAGGCCTTCGTGGTAAAATAGCTGCTAGGAAACCACTGCTACGGACAGGCAACAAGCAGAAGAGCTAAAAAACAAGAAATGGACATTAGACCAGTGGAAATCTGTGCTTTGGTCTGATGAGTCCAAATTTGAGATCTTTGGTTCCAACCACCGTGTCTTTGTACGACGCAGAAAAGGTGAACGGATGGACTCTACATGCCTGGTTCCCACCGTGAAGCATGGAGGAGGAGGTGTGATGGTGTGGGGGTGCTTTGCTGGTGACACTGTAGGGGGTTTATTCAAAATTGAAGGCATACTGAACCAGCATGGCTACCACAGCATCTTGCAGCGGCATTCTATTAAATCCAGTTTGCATTTAGTTGGACCATCATTTATTTTTCAATAGGACAATGACCCCAAACACACCTCCAGGCTGTGTAAGGGCTATTTGACCAAGAGGGAGAGTGATGGGGTGCTACGCCAGATGACCTGGCCTCCACAGTGACCAGACCTGAACCCAATCGAGATGGTTTGGGGTGAGCTGGACCGCAGAGTGAAGGCAAAAGTGCCAACAAGTGCTAAGCATCACTGGGAACTCCTTCAAGACTGTTGGAAGACCATTTCCGGTGACTACCCTTGAAGCTCATCAAGAGAATGCCAAGAGTGTGCAAAGCAGTCATCAAAGCAAAAGGTGGCTACTTTGAAGAACCTAGAATATAAGACATATTTTCAGTTGTTTCACACTTTTTTGTTAAGTATATAATTCCACATGTGTTAATTCATAGTTTTGATGCCTTCAGTGTGAATCTACAATTTTCATAGTCATGAAAATACAGAAAAATATTTGAATGAGAAGGTGTGTCCAAACTTTTGGTCTGTGCTGTATATCATTTGGGGAGGGGTGAACACTTTCTGACAGATTTCCCATAAAAGGAACCTGTCATTTTTCCAAAAATGCATCATACTTGCAAGTAAACAACATTAAAATCATGCCTGCCTAACTGGAAGTGCAGCTACAGGTAGAAAATTAACTTCTATCCTCTCTGTAGTCATTCAATTACTGTACATTTACAGATATAATTTTTATTGAATCCATTAGCATTGTTTAGCCATTTCTTACAATGTTCTACTTTTTCTGTTTTGCCTTGGTCAGTCTCGAATGCAGTTGACTCTTTGGGATGAAGCAAAATACGTTGCAGCTGTAAGTTTTTCCAAACACAGATGCATATTTCAAAGCCAGTCTCCTCAAATTGGGAATTTCACACTGCTCACGTCATGTTTATAGCACTTAAGTAGTGTGAGGTCTGCAGTATACACAACATAGGATACACAAACTAGGAGACACCAAATCTGCTGTTTACATCACATGGGATAAACTGAGTATGCCAAATATACATCAGATAGGATACTCTGAGAAAACTTATATCACATGTGACATAGAGACTGTTGTATATACTTCACATAGGATACACTATGACTGCTGTATACATAACATTGTAGACATTTTGACTGCTATGTATACAACACATAGGATACATTAAGGCTGCTGTATGGACATCAGATAGAATATATTGTGAATCTGCTGTATATACTGTACATCGCATAGGAGACACTAAAACTGTGTAGTACACACATCACATAGGATACATTGAAACTGCTGTATTTGCATCACATAACAGCTGATGTGGCTGTACAAACATCACAGTCACAGTGTTTCCTATGTGATTTATACCTAACAGTGAAACATATGTGATATATACAGCAGTGTGTGTCTCCGGTGTGATGTAGATACAGCATAATCGTTGTATATGCTATGTGATGTTTTAACAGCCTCCATAGTGTGTTCTATGTGATGTATACAGTACATGTGATGTACAGTATATACAGCACTCTAAGTATCTCCAATGTGATGTATAGACAGCAGTCTCAGTGTATCCTGAGACTATTGTATCTACATCACATAGGAAACAATGAGACTGCTGAATTTCATAAAGGAGACACTGAGACCTTTGTATACACATCACATAGGATTCACTGAGGCTGTGCTGTATACACATTACATAGCATAGGATACACTAAGACTGCTTTATACATCAAAAAGTGGCTTATTTACCGTATATACTCGTGTATAAGCCGAGATTTTTAGCCCATTTTTTAGGGCTGAAAGTCCCCCTCTCGGCTTATACGCGGGTCATATATGGGGGTCGGCGGGGGAGGGGGAGCGGGGGTGTCGGATCATACTCACCCCTCCGCCAGCGCGGTCTCTGCAGCCACCCTGCTTCTCCCACGATCTCCGGCTCCTTCCTGCAGCGGTCACATGGTACTGCTCATTAAAGTCATGAATATGCACATATTCATGACTTTAATGAGCGGTACCATGTGACCGCTATAGGAAGGAAGCGCTGCAGAGAGCACCGGGAGAGAGGAGAGGCTGCAGAGACCGCGCCGGCGGAGGGGTGAGTATAGCGATATTTACCTGTCCCGTTCCACCGCTGCACGCTGCGTCCTCGTCTGACTCCTCTGGCTGTGAATGATCAGGCAGAGGAGCGCGATGACGTCGTTAGTGCGCGCCGCGCCCCCTGCCTGATCATTCACAGCCAGAGGAGTCAGATGAGGATGCAGAGTGCAGCGGTGCAGAGAGGACAGGTAAATATCTCAGGTGCCGGGGTCCTGAACGAGCGGTGACACCGGCACCTGTCCCCCATAGCGCGCCGGTGTCATCGCCTGCTCAGGACACCGGCACCTGGCTCCCAGCGACGAGAGGTGAGTATGTCATTTTTTTTTTTTTGCAGCAGCAGCAGCATATGGGGCATAATCTGGAGCATATGATGGCATAATCTGGAGCATATGGGGCATAATCTGGAGCAATGGGGGCATAATCTGGAGCATATGAAAGCATAATATAGAGCATATGGGGGCATAAGCTGTGGAACATATGGGGCATAATCTAGAGCATATGGGGGCATAAGCTGTGGAACATATGGGGGCATAATATGGAGCATATGGGGGCATAATCTGTGGAACATATGGGGGCATAATCTGTGGAACATATGGGGGCATAATATGGAGCATATGGGAGCATATGGGGGCATAATCTGTGGAACATATGGGGCATAATCTGGAGCATATGGGGGCATAATCTGTGGATCATACGGAGGCATAATCTGTGGAATATATGGGGGCATAATCTGGAGCATATGGGAGCATAAGCTGTGGAACATATGAGGGCATAATATGGAGCATATGGGGGCATAATCTGTGGAACATATGGGGGCATAATCTGGAGCATATGGGGGCATAATCTGTGGAACATATGGGGGCATAATCTGGAGCATATGGGAGCATATGGGGGCATAATCTGTTGAACATATGGGGGCATAATCTGGAGCATATGGGAGCATATGGGGGCATAATCTGTGGAACATATGGGGCATAATCTGGAGCATATGGGGGCATAATCTGTGGATCATATGGGGGCATAATCTGTGGAATATATGGGGGCATAATCTGGAGCATATGGGGGCATAATCTCAAGCATATTGGGCATAATCTGGAGCATATGGGGGCATAATCTCTGAAGCATATTGGGCATAATCTGGAGCATATGGGGGGCATGATCTGGAGCATATGGGGGCATAATCTGTGGATCATATTGGGCCTAATCTGTGCAGCATATGGGGGCATAATCTGTGGAGCATCATATGGGGACATAATCATTTTTCACCCTAGGCTTATACGCGAGTCAATAAGTTTTCCCAGTTTTTTGTGGCAAAATTAGGGGGGTCGGCTTATACATGGGTCGGCTTATACATGAGTATATACGATAATTCTAAAGTCTAACACCTATAATAGCCGCATAGCAGTTGCTCCCACCAACTGGCTATAATCCATACAAAACAAAAAGCAGAGCAATAAATTGTTCTTCCTAATTTTTACAAAAATATCTAATTAAGTATATATACACAAGTATGGTAATAGAGATCACTTTGCTGTATATTCACCACTATGAACAAATCATCCAGACTGCGGTGCGTACTTGAGCGATCGTCTGACTTGCAGACAGATCCTAGGTGTGGGTGACATGCACATCGATAGATTGAGCAGGAGAGCAGAGATACTGACAAACGATCAGGGAAACGCAGCTGCCTCGAAGTTTCATGTGACCTCCCCTTTTCTCAAGCCTTGAGATCACCCACACCCAGGATCTGTCTGCAAGTTCAAGCTTGCTCAAGCCCGTATTGCAGTCTGGATGATTTGTTCACAGTGGTGAATATACTGCAAAGTTATTTCTATTACTTGTACATACATCTGGATTTAATATTTTTGAATAAATTATGACGAAAAACAACTTGTGCCGCTTTTTGTTTTGCATGCTCTATACAGAATACACTGAGACTGCTATATACATCACTTAGGACAGGGTTCCCCAACTCCAGTCCTCAAGGCCCACCAACAGATCATGTTTTCAGGATTTCCTTAGTATTGCACAGGTGATAATTGCATCACCTGTGCAATACTAAGGAAATCCTGAAAACATGATCTGTTGGTGGGCCTTGAGGACTGGAGTTGGGGAACCCTGACTTAGGAGACACTGCAACTGCTGAATACATTACATAGGTGACACTTTGATCCCGCTGCACACATCAGTGACTACTACACCCATCACAAAAATAGGACAGGAGTGCGAAGTACAGCATCTCTGCCCACAAAAGAATGCATATGCAGTCTATGGAGGAATTAAAGGGCTGGTGCCTCGAAAAGTGGGGTCACAAGCCCAAACACAGGAGTCCCCACAAATCTAATCAAGAGCCAAAGGGAAGTGCATCATCTATGTCCTTCATGTCAGAGGCTCCCTTTCCCAGTTCTAGATTATAAAAAGGCTTGCTTCACATTGTCAAGGCAAACTAAATCTTTCTTGTTTCTTGGTCTTCCATGGCATCATTTTTATTCAACTTCAGTAATTTTAGTATGGACTTTTCCTGCAAAATATACATAAAACATATATGTGTATTAGATATATGCATACTGTATATGCATCACAGAATGTGTGTGGAATGGGTAGGGGTTCATGGTGTTGTGGTTAAAGGGAATCTGTCAGCAGGTTTTTGCTATATAATCTGAAGAAAGCATGTAGGGGTTAAAACACAAATTTCAGGGATTCCTCTCTTTTCAGCCTACTTGCAGTTGTTTGCAATTGTTGTAGTGTCAGGCGCTTAACATTGCTGGGACTCAGCAGCACATAAGCTCCAGTATGATTCCCCCCTCCTGTGATAAGCATCTCACAGTCTATAGACATTGTATATAGGAAGCCTGGTGTGGGTGAGGTTAGCTTTCTCAACTTTGCTTCAGATGAGGTAGCATTAACCTGCTGACAGATTCCCTTTAAACTATAGACTCTGAAAATGACGCCATATTGCAGCTAGCTATAAATTACTAATATCTGACATCTTTTGCAAAAGAAATGCACTTAAAAAGCAGTCCAGTGATTGTTTTTTCTACCTATAGTCATCATAACCTGCATTTCTCCTGTACATGGTGAACTTACATCAAGAAAGTTTTGGCTCCTCTTTCTTTTTTTCAACTTCCATATTGACTCACAGATTTTACTCAGCATTTTATTCCTCTATCCTCTGCTTTATATAATCGGTACAATATCACATGGGCAATTTAAGCCTCCACCATCTATGCCGGCTGTGATCGCAGTGTGATTATCCTGATATATTATGAGTATACAATCAGGGAGGCTGAACTGTGATATCCTGAATTACAACAGTGTGATTGGAGCTGTTTAGTCATCATCGTTATCTATGGTTAATGTTTCTGGATAACAATATTTTTTTAGTAACACATTGTATTTTATGTTAGCCATAAATTTATTTTGCTATGCTTTGCTTTTTTTTGTGAAAATATCTAAAATATGACGGAAATTTTGAAACATTTACAATTTTCAAACTTTAATTAAAAAGATTATAGTCTTAAATCGGATAGTAACACGACACAAAATAATTAATAAATAAAAATTCCCACATGTTAACTATAAATGAGCATCATTTTTAAAGGTTCTAATTTTTTTAAGGATGTTAGAAGGGGTAAAATTTAACAACAATTTCATATTTTTTCAACAAAATTTACAAATCCTTTTTTTCTCTAGCAAAATGGCACCAGCAACGGCGCCTGGTCAGTAACATTTATCGGAACACGATAGATGCTACTGCAGAGGTGCCACTGCCATTTTGATGATGATAATTGTTTTATTTTTTTCCCACATATTACTATAAGACTAAAGCATAAATGTATATATGCATAATAGTATTTGTATTATGCTACAGCGCAGGAGCCGCCGCCATTTTGATGAATGTTAATTTTTTTTTAAACCATACAATATTCTATTTATTATGTAAAATTGTGGTCAAGTCAGTGAGGGATCAGTGATCTGTCATACACCCATACAGATGAATATGTAACCAGAGCATCACATAAAGCCCCGCCCACAGCCACTCACTCAGGCCACCCTGGAGCATCAGAATCTCATTAACTAAAAAACTACAAATAAAGATTAAACAACAACCACAAGATGGATTTCATCAACCAAGGTATCAGTTTAATCAGTATAACGGCGCCGACCTCACACTGTCTCTAGTTTAGAGAGCACAATCATGCTGATGGGTTCCCTTTAAATTCCAAATATGGCAAAATTGTGCCCAGCTTGGGATTCTGGGGATACGCATCTGGTAAATATCTACGTGGACACTCCCCATTATAGAAATGCCAAACATGTGAATGCTATCCATATTTTAAGTACATTGTGGAGCTCAGAAGGTAAGGAGGTCAGGAAATTGGATTTGTGAGCAAATATCTCACTGGATTTTATTTGTTAGTGGTGCTAGTTGGGGATTGGGGAGGAATTTAGGGACACGTCAAATTACCAGAGGCTGTATGCTAGATAAAGCATGGAAACCCTTATATTTCTATTGACTGATTATGGTCCTGAGTGGAGACTTCTTTAAGCTTTTGTTGATAGCACTTTGGGGTACATATCATTATTGATCACTGTTCAATGATGATGGTCATGAGTGGGGATAAGTTGAACGGTTTATTGTTAGCATTTTGGGGTACATAACATAATTTGATCGCTTTCAGTATAAAGCTGGGATCACATTTATCTTTTACTCTATGCTGAACATTTAACTTTGGGATTTCCATGTAAATCCCCAAAAATGTGATTCAGACAAAACCCCTGATGGAAACACTCCCCATAATGAGGCGGATGGAATCACTTTGAACTTCATCTGGCCTCTATTCTAGTGTTATCCATCTTTATACCCTCTTTACTCCCCAAGCCTATATGTACCTTCATGACCATGACAAATTTTGCAATTCTGACCTGTGCCACTTAATGAGGTAATAGCTCTGGAACGCTTCAATAGATCCCACTGATTCTGAGAATGTTTTTTGTGACATATTGTATTTCATGATAGTGGTAAAATTTCTTCAATGTGACTTGCGTTTATTTGTGAAAAAACAGAAATTTGACAAAAATTTTGAAAATGTAGCAATTTTCAAATGTTTCATTTTTATGCCCTTTGAGCGAACCTGTCAGCAGGATTGTACTCAGTAAACTACAGACACTGTCAGGTTGGCGCCGTTATACTGATTAAAATGATACCTTGGTTGATTATATCCGTCTTGTGGTTATTGTTTGATCTTTATTTGTAATTTTCAGTTTAAAGATTCTCATGCTCCGGGGTGGCCTGTGGGGGGCTCTATATGGTGCTTTGATTACATATTAATCTGTATGGCTTATGATAGATCAATAAACCTTCATTGACCTGCCTCCTATTTTACATAATGCATATATTATTGTTTGCTTAGAAAAAAAATGTACTTCCAGCAAAATGGTAGCTGCGCCGGCGCAGTAGCATCTATCACATAATGCCAATAATATTGTTGGCTTAGAAAAAAAATGTAACTTAAGCAAAATAGTGTCAGCAGCGGCGCATACGCAGTAGCATTTATCGGTGATAGATTGTACTGCACAACCGCTGCCGCCATTTTTCTGGAGAAAAAAATGTAGTTGCAGCAAAATGGCGCAGGTGCTTGCTCAGTAGCATCTATCGGCATGCAATAGATGTTACTGTGCATGCGCTGGTGCCATTTTGCTAACTTACATTTTTTTCCTAAGCCAGCATTATTCGATAGATGCTACTGTGCAGGCGGAGCCGCCAGCTCCATTTTGCTGGATGTAAATTTTTTTTTCTAATCAAACAATATTATATTGCGGCAGACCATGCCTCTTCTATGGGGCCTCCCTCTGCCTGTCAGTGCCCACACTAGGCAACCCCTCTGACAGCCAGAGCTAGAGCGAGAGCAATGATAATGGAGAAGGGGCGTCAACAGCAGACGTGTCAGAGTAGCAGGCACAATGATGTCATTAAAGCATACCCGCGGTTCTGACATGTGCAGTGCTTCACACCACACATTCAGGACACCGGAGCATCGGGTGGAACGACGAAAGGTGAGTATTTTATTTAAATCAGTGACTGGTGGCCATTATAGAGTATGGAGGACCATGGGGAGTGCCCTATATTGTATAGAGGACCATTGGGGTGCATTATATTGTATGGAGGACCATGGGGGTGGGATGGGGCTCCGTGAATTCAACCAAAAAATCCACTTTGCTTCAAGTCTTTCTTCCTTGGGTCCAGGGTCACGTGTCTTATTCCCCATACTTTTAAATCAAGGCAGTCCTCCATATGGTAGGTTCACATATGGATAGAGATGGTGGTGTCCAGTTTTGTATTTATCGAGCTAATGTGCTTTGTCAGCCTCCTTCTTAGCTTTTGTATGATTTTGACCACATACAGTGTTTTACAGGGGCACATAATGATGTACACCATCCCCTTGGTCTTACAGTTTATGTGTTCTCTTATGAAATACTTTCTACCATAAATACAAATCTGAACACCCCTCTCTATCCATATGCAAACCTACCATATGGAGGACCCCTTTTGCAAAAGTATGGGGAATAAGACACATGACCCTTGGGCCCAAGGAAGGGAGAGTTGGACAAATTGCTGCTGCAGGAGGAAGCAAAGTAGATTTTTTTTTTTTAAATTCATGGAGTCCCATAGGACTGAACGAAGGGTTCACATTTCAAGCCATCTTATGACACTAAAAGGGAATCAAAAATGATATGTAAGCAAAATGGCATACATAAAAATGCCAAATCGTCTAGCAAAAACCAAGCCCTGATATGGCTAATTTAGGAAAAAAATAAAAAAGTTTTCAGAATATAGCAATGCCAAGACAAATTCATTTTGTTATTGAGGGATGTGTCCCCACTTTTGACTGTCACTTTTTGTGAGCCTGTTTATGGAGAGCTCTAAATGTATGTAATTTTTCGTATGCTATGTAAAGTGTATTTCGGATTACCGCCGCAGTATTTACTATCTGGCATTTAGCCTAGTCACACTGCATTGCAGCATCTTTTTTACTTACTTGTCGGCTGGTTCTCCACCTTTAAGGTTTTTCTACTTTTTATATATACCTGCTGTGTTGTGCCTATGTTCTCCTCACCGATATTCCTCATATTGATTAACTTTTTGTACTATTCGTGTCAATAAAATTTGTATCTTTTTTTGCACACTGTTGCATTCAAGTGTCAAGGTAAAATGTAATTTTCTACTATACTTTTATATTCATAGTGTGTATATATGTCTTGTTATTTTGATATGTCAAGATAAACACAAAGTTTCCCTTAAATGAGTATTATTCAGATTGAAAGATATTTATACTTGAGAGTCCTCAGTGGTTGATACCTTTTAATGGCTAACTGAAAAGATGGTAACGAATTGCAAGCTTTCGAGACTACTCAGGTCTCTTCATCAGATTGAAACTTATTTTAAGATAATGTTAGTATCTGCTGGTGTCTGTCTCCATCTTGTGTCCTATCACTGTATTACACTAACTTGAACTGGATCCACTGAAATGACCCCCACCTTTGGAGAATGGAGGAACCACATGATACACGAGAAGAACAGAATCGTTTCTCAAGAAATGAAACTAAGGATGACAACACGATAAAGGAGGACTTAGAAGAAGATCTAAGGACCAATTAGGATGACCAGATGCTAGACGTGTACATATATGGACATGTTCAGTATACCTCCTTCCCCCAATCCCTCCCTTACTCCACCCTAATGTCCTGTGTAGATAATCTTATGTATGTGAAAATAAAGCTTAGAACTTGCACTGGTGGTCGCCTATAAGCACCATATGAAGCATGGTCTAAGACTGAACCAGCCTAATTGTCTGACTCATTCTTATCCTGGTACCACATGCTTGTAGTCTAATTTGGCATGACTGGAGGATGAGTGGTTTGTCGTTACGACCCCGACATTTGTCGCCTAACACGTGGGGCCGTGGATTGCCGCCCGTCCGGACCCGTCCCGAGGACTTTGCGGTGGTGCCCGCGGTGACTGAGTGCGAGGACTGCAGCCTCCGTTGAACACGGTAAGTTGGGATCATATACTTTATATGCGTCCCACTTGCCTGTGTATCAGTCATTGTTGGCTTAAGCTGTATTGTCTTTTTGGGTCTGGGTGGGTGACTGGTTGAGTGGTGAGACCAAGGGCAATCCCACGCCACGAACCAGCAAGTCTGACCGAGTGACGTTGCATGCCTGCACGTTCTCGTGTAAATTACCACGTTCCTCCTCCTCCAGTCACGGTACCTTTATGTAGATAAATTGCCTCCCGTGACTGTTAGAATAAAGTTGGGACAAATTTTAGATTCTTGAAGTGTTGAGTGGGGTAGAAGACGCACATGATAGTCTAATCAGTGACGAATTGAGCCGGGGCTCTTCGTCTGAGAAGTGACAAATTGAGCAGGGGCTCTTTGTCCAACACGGGGAGCCTCATTAGGAGAAGCCCCAGTGTCAGTGCATGGAGCGGGGACTCTGTACTGTGTAGGGTGTTACGGTGGACTGTGCTGTAAAGTTATCACCCACAGTTAGGGAAGGGACAAATTGAGCAGGGACTCTTTGTCTTGTCAACACATGGAGCGGGGACTCTGTATTGACGGGTGGTGACCTGCAAGTGGCACCGGTGGTCTGAGTCGCGACAGATCATTTCACTCTGTTAATATTATGATGCGCATGTTTAAATCAAACAAAACCCACAAGTTAGAGGGTGGTGCTTTGGGAGTGGTTGAATTGATGAAATCACGTGGAGGCAAGAAGGCTGTTAAGAAAGTGAGGAGTTTGTATAAGATAATGAGCTTGCCGAGTACGGGCAGATTTCAACCTTCAGTGTGGAAGAATTATGTAGCATAGAAGAAAGGAAAGTTGGGTGATGAGGGACTCCTGCATCAGGAAATGGAGCAGGAGGTTCAGAAGGTGCTGAGCCTTTGTTCGGATATGTAAAATGCTCTGCATATGATCTTGTTGATGTAACTAAAATGGCCGTTCCAAGCCCTCGGCCACCGCCCTATAATGGTGCCGATCTCAGAACAAAGGGAGGTTGGACCTGTCATGTGTGTGGTGAACAGAATCCGCCCTGGGCGGAGACCTGCCGTGTTTGTGGGGCGGGTCGCCCCTGGTGTAATGCCCAGCCCATCGCCCCTCCCACACCCAGCGGCCATTTTGGTAAACCCAGTGGCCATCTTAATACATCTGGAAATGACCAACACCCCATCTCCTCCGGTGGCCATCTTGAGACACCCAAGCACACCCAGTCAGGCCTATTTCCCTTGCTGACACCAACCAGGGCCTACTACCAGCCCCCGCCCGCACCTGTGCAGGCCACAGCTCCCAATATGGCACCAGATGCAACACCATTGTTCCCTTTCACACACCCCAACCCGGCCATTGCTGCAATGCATGAATCTTCAGTTTTTCAGACAATGATCAGAAGCCGCCGCCGTGATATTATGGGATCTAACGAAGGGGAGGAGGATCAGGAGAGAGAAGAGGGGTGGGCCCCTCAACAGCCACCACTATCCCCAGCAGCACCAGTATCTTTTCTTCCCTCCTCCATTCCCCCACCATCATTGTCAACCCCTGGTCCTAGGGCCTATTCCACCCCTACTTCAGAGATGAGGCACCTTCCTCTCCTTCACAAATCCTCAGAGAGGACAGTCGCTCTGTAAGGTTCACGGAAAATCCGGTCAGGCCCCCAGCTCCCGGTGTACTTGAAAACTGGTATCCCTGCCATTCACAGCATTACACAGACCGCAACGGAAATCCAGTGACATTATCCATAGGGTACGGTGATATCCTGACACATCGGGTTGGTGCTATAGTTAGTCCTGTCAACTCCAACTGCTCCAATAAAGGGGGTCTGGCTCTATTAATAGCCCAAGCTGGTGGTCCCATCGTCACTGCAGAATGCATGGCTCATATATACACTCATGGCCCTTTGCCACCTGGACAGACTCTGACAACCCATGCAGGGGACCTTCCCGCTGATATCATCATCCATGCAGTAGGTCCAGTCCATGATCCTCTAAACTCAAATGAGTCACGGGCCACCCTTCGAGCCATTATACATTCAATACTCCATCATGCTGGTATGTTAAAAACAGAAGACATTAGGCACCAGGATTTATTTGAAACCAATGATAAAATAGCAAATTTGTGATTGCTTTGTCTAAAGAGTTAACTAACACCCACTCTACAGTGTCTGCTTCTCTCCCAGAATTTACAG
The DNA here is from genome assembly GCA_033576555.1 of Oophaga sylvatica. Lineage (NCBI taxonomy): Eukaryota > Metazoa > Chordata > Amphibia > Anura > Dendrobatidae > Oophaga > Oophaga sylvatica. The sequence goes on from JARQOD010000009.1 coordinate 161,385,947, forward strand.
GTGACACGGTGCACGATTTCTCGCCTGGTGACTTTGTATACATAAAAAATTTATGAAAAGAGACTGTCTTCAGCCCAGATTTGAGGGTCCCTACACTGTGATCCTGTCCACCCCTACTGCCCGAAGCTCGAGGGCAAGAGCACCTGGATTCACGCCTCCCATTGCAAGAAGGACAAGATTAATCAGCAGTCATGAAGTTTCTGATATACATATCCTTTTGAGCTATATCCTGATCTCCCGTAGTGCCAGTATGCCCACCTTCTGGGTTAATACTACAACCCCTGTGGTTATCTTTAAGTTCGATTTCTATCAAATATTCAACTGTGATAGGAATGATTTCAAGGGATCAACGCACCAGACTTAGGGGAAAAGGGATATTTTATCTCAGTGTCACCCGCCCAGGGAATAAAAACTGTCATGATTGGTCAGATGTGGGATAGAAAACAGAAAAAGGGAAAATTGGCAGATGAAGCTAGATACAATAGATTGATAGATGAGACATACAAGTGTTATATTTGTAGGAACGGATCTGGGAATGCAGAAGTCAGTGACAGCAAGCAGAGATAAGTGCTGGCAGCAGCGAGATGGTATTTTGCTGTACACCAAGGTCATTCTACAGATAAGCAACCTGCAGGCTGAGGGAGAGAGGACACCCAAACTACGCAGTGGTTTGACCAGCCCCTCCCATCGGGTATTCGTGAGGATGCACAGGAAAGAGTGCAACAGTTTTCAGATTTTGTTGAATATGTTTTTGGAATAGACACAGTACGTAAGAATCGAAGGTCAGAGTATGTGAGAAGAAAGATAGACAGGCAGAGAAAAGAAGTTACACTAGAGGACAGAGTTCAGGAAAGAGCCAAAAGATTATTTCTGGACTCTAAGAAAAACTTGGGTGGAAATGGGTTTTGTCAAAGAAAACAAGACTAATGAGAGGGTTCTGGCAAGTTTAATATGAATGGCATAAAAAAAAAAAAGAGAAATGACAAGGAAAAAAAAAAAACTGAAAGTAAGTAGACCGGATTAGAGATCAGTTAAAGCAGAGGATCTAGCCAGAATAGCACAGGGGCACAACATGATTTAGCGCAGGCAAAAAGAGGTAGCTTGCACATGAACCCCCTTGTCTCCTTACCCCCCACTCCTAATTGCACAGTGCAGGTGAACCTACTAGGGGGACATGAGGTTGAGTTCCAAGTGGACACGGGGGCAGACAATTCAGTAATTACAGAAGAGGACTGGCCATTTGGGAAAAGTGAATTTTCTTCAATGTTAGAAGGTGTGATACCGCATGATTTCTGGGCTTCAGATAAAACAGATGTGGGCAGATTAAGGGTGCAGCCAGTCATGGTCAAATTAAAGCCAGGTGCAATTCTGCCCCAACAGAGACAGTATCCTCTTAGTTTAGCTCAAGAAACGGCTATTGCTCAGCAGATGCAGAAACTGGTAACAAGGGATGTTTTAGTTAAAACCTAGCCCCCACCTTCGGCATCTCTGCAGCTAAGAGTAAGGTTCCTTATCAATGGCCTTGACAGTACAAATTCCAACCTTCAGCTTCCCCCTTCGGCTACGAGATTTAACCCTCTATGTATTGACTGGTACAATATATATATATATATATACACTTTTGTTCCAGATATCTCAGGATGCTGCTTAGTTTACAGTTATTGATTTTGCCAATGTTATTTTTATAATATGTTGTTTTTGTACCAAGCAGGTTGTAGCGTTAAAGGATAAACTGCAATTCTGTAAATCTTCAGTTATCTTTTTGGGACATTGCATTACACTGGGGGAGCGACATCTGACCAGCGCTCGCAAAGAAGCTGTACAGAACTTTCCTATGCCTGTTAATGTTGCCGCTCTTAGGATATTTCTTGGACTGATTTTCTACTGCAGGCAGTGGATTCGTGCTGTGTCAATCCTCATGCAGCCTCTCTATGACTGTATCACCATTGTGCTTTTTAAACTAACTCCTGAAGGTATAGACTGTTTTCATTCCCTCAAAAACAGGATTGTGGCAGCTCCAGCGCTAGGAACCCCCAACTATGAACTACTATTCACCCTGTATCTCCATTAGCAGCAGGGACACGCGGCAGGAGTATTGACTCAGTTACATGGTGACAATCAAAGGCCAGTGGCCTGTTTCAGTGAAAGACTAGATGCAGTGACTAGGGGTACCCCGTCCTGTGTACGGGCGGTACATGCTGTAGGACTATTGCTCCACAAATCGTCAGATATCGTTCTTGATTATCCACTGACAGCACTTACACCTCATGATGTATACACCATACTGAACCAGGTGCAGTCGGCACATCTTTCAGCTGCACGTCATCTTCGATTGCAATGTGCACTTTTAATGCCTCCAAATGTTTCTTTGCAGAGATGTACCACACTTAATCCTGCCACATTGTTACCTCTCTCGGATCTAGGGGGGAGGTCAGGTATTGTACAAAGAAGATCCGAGAGAGGAGATTCCTTATGATTATGTTCAGCTTATGGCACAGGAAACAGCAGGCCTACCCACAGTGTTTAAAACTGAAAGACGTAATGTTGACTTTAAATCTTTTGTAGAACTCGCCACCAAGATGACTCAGGTACCTTCCACACCAGGTATGCCATCGTCTCCCTGAATGCAGTAATCAAAGCAGAACCAATGCTCCCATATCAGTCGGCCCAGGAGGCTGAATTTAAGGCTCTGACCGAGGCCTGTAAGATAGCTGAAGGTAGAATTGTTAACACCTACACAGATTCTAGATAAGCATTCGGTATAGCTCATGATTTGGGTCCAATTTGGAAGTCTAGAGGATTCCTGATGGCAGCAGGACATCCCATTAAAAATGCTGACGCAGTCCAGCAGTTAATTGATGCATTACAATTACCAAAAGAGGTAGCTGTCATAAAAGTTAAAGCACATACCCGATGCACTGATCAGGTGAGTAAAGGAAATGCAATGGCCAATGCAGCAGCAAAAACAGCAGCCAGTAGACCACTCCAAGGGGTAACGATGCACCAGGTAAGCGCTCCCAAAAATCCCTTTGTGTCGGAGGATGCCTTAGCCCAGATGCAGGCTCAGGTGCACCAGGAGGAAGTAGAAAAGTGGGAAAAAGAAGGTGCATGTCTGAATGCAGCAACTGGGGTATGGGGAAGAGGGATGCGCCGATGCCTTCCAAGAGCGTTGTACCCTGCGGTCGCCCAGATGTTACATGGGCCAACCCACCAGTCCAAAACTGCTGTAATGAGCGTGATGCAGAAGCATTGGGCGGCACCAGGCTTTTCCACCTGTATAGAAGGTTTGATCCAGGGATGCATGGTATGTGCTACACATAATAAGAGAAGGGTAGTCAAGACACCACCCAAACATGCCCCTCGGCCCTTCTATTCTTTCCAGAGACTGCAGATTGATTATATTCGGCTGCCAAAATCAGGGTCATGGGAGAACGTGTTGGTGTGTTTTTGATTTATTCTCAGGTTGGCCGGAGGCTTTCCCGATTGCCAAGGCTACGGCTGCGGCAATCGTAAAGAAGCTGCTTGCGGAGGTGGTGTGCAGGTATGGAGTACCAAAGGTGACCGAAAGTGACAGAGGTACACATTTCATATGTGAAATAATGAATGAAGTCTTGACAGCGCTGGGAATTCAACAAGTTTTCCACACCCCTATTACCACAATGCGGTGTAAAAGTAAAAGGACTAAATAGGATATTGAAGTTAAAAATCTAAAAGGCCATGGCTGAAACAGGGAAATCTTGGCCTGAATGTTTACCATTAGCCCTATACTCAGTAAGGTACACTCCAAATAGAAAAACTGGACTTTCTCCGTATAAAGTACTATTTGGCAAAGTGCCTAGTTTAGGATGTTTCTTTTCCCAAGCATTGGAAATAAGTAACCATGTATTAAGTTCATATGTAAGGGATTTGCATAAAAGACTCAAGAAAGTATATGATAATGTTTTCAGTTCTCTTCCAGATCCGAACCTGGATCCTGGGAGTCTGCAGTCTGGAGACTGGGTAGTCATTAAAAGACACGTGACAAAGAGTCTGGATCCGAGAATATAGCTCCACTGATATCCAGAAAAAGAAGGAGTCTGGGTCAGCTGCACACCGGTTATGCTGAGGATCCCAAAGTTTATATGGATTCCATAGGTGTTCCTAGGGGGGTCCCAGACGAATACAAAGCTCAGAATCACATCCTGGCGGGTTTCCGTACTCTCATCCCAACTGTGCAGATCAATTACAATGTAGATTGGATAAAATATATATACTACACTGAGCAAAGATTTATCAATTTTAGTCAAGATGCTTTCCAGGGTATAGTTGAGAAACTGGGCCCAAAACAAAAGACTGACTCTTCAAAATAGACTGGCCATTGACATGATTCTAGCTGAAAAAGATGAAGTCTGTGGGATGATAGGGGAAGAATGTTGTACTTATATTCCTCAGAATTCTGGAGTCAATGGTAGAACTATAGTGGCCCTTACAAAGATTAAAAATCTGGCTCAGGAAATAAAGGCCAATGCAGAAGTAGATACCTCTTTCTTCTTAAGATGGCTTCGAGGACTTAAAGAATTTCTCCAACAAGCCTGCTTAGTGGTAACAGGACTTTTTGGTACTAGGATTGATAATTCTATGTTGTGCGATATCTATGTATAGGAAAGCTGTGACCAATGCAGCCGCCTCCTCAGGTACTTTCCTTCATCAGGAAGTTGTGTCGCTACTATATGAAGACACTGATAAGGGTGATATGGAGAAATATACTCTGCAGGATAAACCTGATAAAACCCCCTATAACAAAATACAAATGGAAATAAGAGATTTAGTTTAGGGATAGTGGGAGAACTCCATGTGCAGGTTTTGGTAGGGACTTGGTTGTTTGGGGGCGGTCCATAAGGGGCCAGTTTCTAAAATGACCAAGCGAAGAAATCCATTACCCCTGTCCCCACACATGGACAGTCTCGAAGGTCACATATATTAAGGGAAAACTTAGTGTTTAGGGGGATTGTCAAGGTAAAATGTAATTTTCTACTATACTTTTATATTCATAGTGTGTATATATGTCTTGTTATTTTGATATGTCAAGATAAACACAAAGTTTCCCTTAAATGAGTATTATTCAGATTGAAAGATATTTATACTTGAGAGTCCTCAGTGGTTGATACCTTTTAATGGCTAACTGAAAAGATGGTAACGAATTGCAAGCTTTCGAGACTACTCAGGTCTCTTCATCAGATTGAAACTTATTTTAAGATAATGTTAGTATCTCCTGGTGTCTGTCTCCATCTTGTGTCCTATCACTGTATTACACTAACTTGAACTGGATCCACTGAAATGACCCCCACCTTTGGAGAATGGAGGAACCACATGATACACGAGAAGAACAGAATAGTTTCTCAAGAAATGAAACTAAGGATGACAACACGATAAAGGAGGACTTAGAAGAAGATCTAAGGACCAATTAGGATGACCAGATGCTAGACGTGTACATATATGGACATGTTCAGTATACCTCCTTCCCCCAATCCCTCCCTTACTCCACCCTAATGTCCTGTGTAGATAATCTTATGTATGTGAAAATAAAGCTTAGAACTTGCCCTGGTGGTCGCCTATAAGCACCATATGAAGCATGGTCTAAGACTGAACCAGCCTAATTGTCTGACTCATTCTTATCCTGGTACCACATGCTTGTAGTCTAATTTGGCATGACTGGAGGATGAGTGGTTTGTCGTTACGACCCCGACACAAGTATCTTTATTGTTATTTATATGTACCAACGAATAGGCTTTTTTGACTCTGCTGCTTTTATAGGTTGTATTTCATTGTGAGTTGCCCATGGATTTTTTCCTTATAATGTTGTAGTGATCATTCATAGGTATGATTTTTTCTGCTCAAAACAAATTCATTTTAGTAAAATTTTGTTTGTTTTTAGTAGCAAAAAATAGCAAAGCACAATAAACAATTAAAATCTGGTATCGCTGTAATCGTATTGACCTGAAGAATAGATTGGTCTTATCAAGTATACCACACTGTGAACGGCAAAAAAATAGATACAAAAATAAAATTTCTGGTTTTTGTTCATTCTGTGTCTGAAAACTCTGAAGGAAAAGTGATCAAAAAGTTATGTACTCCAAAATTGTACCCCCCAAAATCTCTAACTCGTCATGCAAAAAATATGCCTTCTTACGGCTCTGTTTGCCAAAAAGATAAAAAAGTTATATCTCTCAGAATTTGGCTACAAAAAATATTTTTTTTAACCCCTTCACCCCCAAGGGTGGTTTGCACGTTAATGACCGGGCCAATTTTTACAATTCTGACCACTGTCTCTTTATGAGGTTATAACTCTGGAACGCTTCAACAGATCTTCGCGATTCTGAGACTGTTTTCTCGTGACATTTTGTACTTCATGATAGTGGTAAAATTTCTTCGATATAACTTGCGTTTATTTTTGAAAAAAATGTAAATATGGCGAAAATTTTGAAAATTTTGCAATTTTCAAACTTTGAATTTTTATTCCTTTAAAACAGAGAAATTTGTCACAAAAATAGTTAATAAATAACATTTCCCACATGTCTACTTTACATCAGCACAATTTTGGAACCAAAATTTTTTTTTGTTAGGAAATTATAAGGGTTAAAAGTTGACCAGCGATTTCTAATTTTTGTAAAATAAAAATCAGCGGCGCTCTAGTGAATAAAGTTAATAGTGCAGCAAACAAGAGCACTACCACTTAAAAGTGCCAATATTAGTAATTAGATTTTAAAACAAGTAGTTTGCGCACATAAAAACTAGAAACAAAACAGTGTAAAATATAGTATATATTAAAAATAAAAATAAACATTAAACAACCAATAAATCCTACAATAAGTAAATATGCAATTGTGAAATTGGACTACGCCCAGTGAGAAAGTGATAAAAGAAAGCCTGTTTAAAAAATGACCACTCCCATAGTGAATTATTACATATATCTGTTTATATCACATTAGGTCAGAATATAAAATTGGTAGTGAAGGACAAAAATAGGAATGAATATGAAATATGTCCCGGTACCTATGTATATATAGGAAAAAAGTTCAAAGATATTGAATAAATGTATTGCACAAAACTATTCCAACCGGCAATCGTTCATAGGTAGGTGAATCCAGTGAAGTTGAAATCCAACCTGAAAACTCAGTTGTTACCTTACAGTCCCGTAAAAACAATCCTCCTTCCGCTCCCTGGTCCTGGAGCAGAGTAAAGCTTGAATTCGCCTCCCTTGGCTTGGTGGAAATCCTGCTGTCGGTAGCTGGGAACCGATAAATGCAAATTCCTGCAGTGTGTGAGAACCGTCCGTTGAGAACTGAATAAAACAATCCAGGCAGGACCTGCCGTGACAGGCCAGATCACGTGCCTCCAGGAAAGTCCAAAAACGGCAGTGTGAGAATAGAGTATCTCGTAGTCCCTCCGCTGACTGTGCAAGTGCGGACAGGACCTGCCGTGACGTGGGAGCTCACGTGACTCAGCACAGAGAGCCCTGGTACGGATCACAGAAAGGACCAAAAGACATCTAACGCGTTTCAGAAAAGGAAGAAGGAAACCGGGTTTTCCGAAACGCGTTAGATGTCTTTTGGTCCTTTCTGTGATCCGTACCAGGGCTCTCTGTGCTGAGTCACGTGAGCTCCCACGTCACGGCAGGTCCTGTCCGCACTTGCACAGTCAGCGGAGGGACTACGAGATACTCTATTCTCACACTGCCGTTTTTGGACTTTCCTGGAGGCACGTGATCTGGCCTGTCACGGCAGGTCCTGCCTGGATTGTTTTATTCAGTTCTCAACGGACGGTTCTCACACACTGCAGGAATTTGCATTCATCGGTTCCCAGCTACCGACAGCAGGATTTCCACCAAGCCAAGGGAGGCGAATTCAAGCTTTACTCTGCTCCAGGACCAGGGAGCGGAAGGAGGATTGTTTTTACGGGACTGTAAGGTAACAACTGAGTTTTCAGGTTGGATTTCAACTTCACTGGATTCACCTACCTATGAATGATTGCCGGTTGGAATAGTTTTGTGCAATACATTTATTCAATATCTTTGAACTTTTTTCCTATATATACATAGGTACCGGGACATATTTCATATTCATTCCTATTTTTGTCCTTCACTACCAATTTTATATTCTGACCTAATGTGATATAAACAGATATATGTAATAATTCACTATGGGAGTGGTCATTTTTTAAACAGGCTTTCTTTTATCACTTTCTCACTGGGCGTAGTCCAATTTCACAATTGCATATTTACTTATTGTAGGATTTATTGGTTGTTTAATGTTTATTTTTATTTTTAATATATACTATATATTTACACTGTTTTGTTTCTAGTTTTTATGTGCGCAAACTACTTGTTTTAAAATCTGATTTCTAATTTTTACCCAAAACTGACACCATTCTAAAAACTGCACCCCTCAAGGTGCTCAAAACTACATTCAAAAATTTATTAACCCTTCAGGTGCTTCACAGGAGCTGAAGCAACGTGGAAGGAAAAAATGAATATTTAACTTTTTAGCCACAAAAATGATATCTACAAACTTTTTTTTTATGTTCACAAGGGTAAAAGGAGAAAATGGACAAATAAAGTTGTTGTGCAATTTCTCCTGAGTACGCCAATACCCATATGTGGGGGAAAAACACTGTTTGGGTGCACGGCAAAGCTCGTAAGGAAGGAGCGCCGTTTGACTTTTTCAAACTAAAATTGGCTGGAATTGAGATTGGACGCCATGTCGCGTTTGGAGAGCCCCTGATGCGCCTAAACAGTGGAAACCCCCCACAAGTGACACCATTTTGGAATCTAGACCCCCTAAGGAACTTATCTAGATCTGTTGTGAGCACTTTGAACCCCCAAATGTTTCACAACAGTTTATAATGCCTGGGTGTGAAAAAAAAAAAACAATTTTCCACAAAAATTATTTTTTAGTCTAAATTTTTGATTTTTCCCAAGGAAATTGGACCCCAAAACTTGTTGTCCAATTTGTCCTGAGTACGCTGATACCCCATATGTTGGGGGGGACTGTTTGGGTGCACAGCAGGGCTTGGAAAGAAAGTAGTAACGTTTTGGAATGCAGACGTTGATGGGGGTCATGTTCCGTTTGCAGTGCCCCAGATGAGCCTAAACAGTGGAAACCCCCCACAAGTGACCCCATTTTGGAAACTAGACCCCCTAAGGAACTTTCTAGATCTTTGGTGAGCACTTTGAACTCCCAAGTGCTTCACACAAGTTTATAATGCCCGGGCATGAAAATAAAAAATCCTATTTTTTTCCCACAAAAATTATTTTTAGTCACTAATTTTTTATTTTCCCAAAGGTAACAGGAGAAATTGGACCACAAAAGTTGTTGTCCAATTTGTCCTGAGTACGCTGATACCCCATATGTGGGGGGAACCACAGTTTGGGCGCACGGCAGAGTTCTGTATGGAAAGAGCACCATTTGACTTTTCCAACCAAAATTGACTGGAATTGAGATTGGACGCCATGTTGCATTTGGAGAGCCACTGATGTGCCTAAACAGTGGAAACCCCCACAAGTGACCCCATTTTGGAAACTAGACCCCCTAAGGAACTTATCTAGATCTTTGGTGAGCAATTTGAATCCCCAAGTGCTTCACACAAGTTTATGACGTAGAGCCGTAAAATTAAAAAATCATATTTTTTCCACAAAAATGATCTTTTCACCCCAATTTTTATTTTCCCAAGGGTAACAAGACCCCAAAATTTATTGTGCAATTTGTCCTGAGTACGCTGATACCCCATATGTTGGGGTAAACCACTGTTTGGGTGCATGGCAGAGTTTGGAAGGGAAGGAGCGCCGTTTGACTTTTTCAACGCAGAATTGGCTGGATGCCATGTCGTGTTTGGAGAGCTCCTGATCTGCCTAAACAGTGGAAGCCCCCGACAAATGACACCATTTTGGAAACTAGACCCCTCAAGGAACTTATCTAGATGTGTGATGAGCACTTTGAACCCTGAAGTGCTTCACAGAAGTTTATAACGTATAGCCGTAAAATAAAAAATCTTTTTTTTTTACTAAAATGATTTTTTCACCCCCAATATTTTATTTTCACAAGGATAACAGGAGAAATTGGACCACAAAAGTTGTTGTCCAATTTGTGCTGAGTACGCTTATACCCAATATGTGGGAGAAAACTACTGTGTGGTCACACGTTGGGGCTCGGAAGGGAAGTAGTGACGTTTTGGATTGCAGACTTTGATGAAATGGTCTGGGGGCGTCATGTCTCATTTGGAGAGCCCCTGATGCGCCTAAACAGTGGAAACCCCCCACAAGTGACCCCACTTTGGAAAATAGACCCCACAAGGAACTTATCTAGTTGTGTGGTGAGCACTTTGAACCCCGAAGTGCTTCACAGAAGTTTATAATGTACAGCCGTAAAAATAAAAAATCTTTTTTTTTTTTTTTACAAAAATGATTTTTTCGCCCCCAATATTTTATTTTCACAAGGATAACAGGAGAAATTGGACCCCAAAAGTTGTTGTCCAATTTGTCCTGAGTACGCTGATACCCAATATGTGGGAGAAAACTACTGTATGATTACATGTTGGGGCTCGGAAGGGAAGTAGTGACGTTTTGGATTGCAGACTTTGATGGAATGGACTGGGGGCGTCATGTTGCATTTGGAGAGCCCCTGATGCGCCTAAACAGTGGAAACCCCCACATGTGACCCCATTTTGGAAAATAGACCCCACAAGGAACTTATCTAGATGTGTGGTGAGCGCTATGAAGCCCCAAGTGCTTCACAGAAGTTTATAACGTACAGCCGTAAAAACAAAAAAATCATTTTTTTTACAAAAATGATATTTTCGCCCACAGTTTTTTATTTTCCCTAGGGTAACAGAAGAAATTGGACAAATTGCACAATAACTCTTGGGGTCCAGAGTACGCTGATACCCCATATGTGGGGTAAACTACTGTTTGGGCGCATGGCAGAGCTCAGAAGTGAAGGAGTACCGTTTGACTGTTTCAACGCAGAATTGGCTGGAATTGAGATCAGACGCCATGTCACATTTGGAGAGCCCCTGATGTGCCTAAACAGCGGAAACCCCCCAATTCTAACTCCAACCCTAACCCCAACACACCTCTAACCGTAGTCCCAACCCTAACCACAAACCTAACCCTAACACACCCCTAACCCTAATCCTAACCCTAATCCTAACTTTAGCGCCAACCCTAACTTTAGCCGCAACCCTAACCCTAACCCTAATGGGAAAATGGAAATAAATACATTTTTTTAATTTTATTATTTTTCCCTAACTAAGGGGTGATAAAGGTGGTTTGGTTTACTATTTATAGCGGGTTTTTATGATTGGCAGCTGTCACGCTAAAAGACGCTTTTTATTGCAAAAAATAATTTTTGCATCACCACATTTTGAGAGCTATAATTTTTGCATATTTTGGCCCACAGATTCATTTGAGGTCTTATTTTTTGTGGTACGAGTTGACGTTTTTATTGGTACCATTTTT
>JARQOD010000009.1:161397537-161491201 GCA_033576555.1 Oophaga sylvatica
TGATTTTTTTTTTGCACACTTCCCGACCGTTCTTTTTTTTCCCCACCGTATAACCTGAAACGCAATTTCACCCCTAACCGTGTCCGGCGGGTTATCACGGACAAATACATCCCTGACATCTGTGCATGACTCCAAAAATAATAAAAATCCCTTTTCCCCCCTACCCCGTATCCACCCTTAACTCCCTAGACAGTCCGTAATCGCTTTTTGGGTTTTTTTAACGGTAAAAATTCCAACTAAATGACGTCGGGGTGTAAACCCCGGAAATATATAGGGGAAAATGGAAATTTTTTCCCCCAAAACCCGGGAATCAGCGGGCCGTTTCGGGGAAACAGTTTTAAAAATATCGCTTTTTTTATACGTCAAAACCCATACTGAAGAGCGCCCTGTGTGTGACCCCGGGGAAATATATACAGGATTTAAATTCCCCCCTAACCATAAACAGCTGAAAAGCCCTCATACATACCAATACTGCGGAAATTTTGGTACTTTTTTCCCCAAACATGGGAATTTATGGGGGAAGAGGCCGCGGACGTGGGAGGGGGGCCCCAGTTTGGGAATGATGGTGTGGGTGGTGCATCTGCTGGAGTGCCAAAAGCCCAATACCCCAAAAAAGGGCGGGAGGTTTTGGAGCCTGCATCCCCGTCGGGGCTCCAAAGGCCGGAAAGGGTTTCCCTTTTCGAGAAAAGGGAAAACCTTTTTAAAAAAGCCGGAGCTTTCAGGAACAGTTTTTTGGCTTACTTTGCCGAAACAGCCTCCACTCTTTTGGGCCTCCTCTTCTAATTTTTCAAAAAATGAAAGCACAAGATTTTGCATGCAGGCTCCGGGTTCGGGAACAACACCTTTCCTGACACCTTCAGAGGGGCCCACGGTGGCCAGGGAAACACTCCCCCGCCTTTGCAGCGGGAGTCCAGGTTTCGAATCCCCCCAAGGGGACAAAAACTGAAAGGATTTTGTATTTTTCCCTCCGTGTTTGGGGGGTTTCCTTTCCGGGCACCCCGGGTTTCCTCTCACACTCCAAAAAACTACTGATGGGGAATTAGATTGTGACCCAAACGGGGACACGCGATAATGTGTGCAAACTGAAAACCCGCGGGCGGAAAAAGGTTTAAGCGCTATAAAAAAAATAAAGAAAAATTAATTATTATTTCCATGGAGCTTTTTTTCATTTTACGATGCCGGGGTTTTATCAAGTAAAATCCTAAATTTCCCCCCATCCAAAGAATATGACAGGGAGGCACTGATCACGGGCCACTGCTATCTGATTCTGCTGGTAAAAATTCACCCAGAGCCCCAACATTCCCCTCGCAGTCTACTGACCAAATCTGACCCTGATGAAACTCAGGGGGCCCCACCCTAACCCCCTACAGGGTGACACAGAAAGGTGAAAGGATAAAAATTGAAAAGGGGTTTTGGGATAAACCCAAAGTTGTTAAAACAGGATTGGCATCCATTGGGAAGAGGGGCCCCGCGGAAATTACTCAGAATAGGGGGAGGACCCCGCGACAGGCAGGGGCATCGCAGCTGCGGAATCGGGCGGGCCCAACATTAAAAAAATGTTTTAAAAAAAAAAAAAAAGAGTTCAGGACATTTTTGGCCAGAGGGTCAAATTAGCACAGCTGCAAGCCCTGAAAATTACCCATAAAGGAAAGAGTGCAGTGTGGCACTTTTTTGACCAAAATCCTATTAAATGATCAAAGGTTATTTTAAAGGGAAGGGGGGAAGGACTTTTACCGGGGGAAAAATCTCCAAAATTGAATACCATTTGCTGCTTAGAAAATTTAAAAAACATCATGCACTTGCAAGCGGGGAATTGGACTACAAAACCTCACGGCTTTGAACGCCTACTTTGGGCCAAACTGACCCAAATAAGATAATGCCCTTCCTTTTTGTTGAAAGCGCAGCATTCCGAGAGTTAAGGGCCCTTTAACGCTGTTCCACACTATGACCTACCCAGCCCCGCCCCTTTTTTTTCCTAGAAAAGCCACCCCTGCCCTCCCCCTTTAAAGTGAAAGACCGAAATTGGGTCCATGCCCCAAAAAACAATCATTAAGGGGAAAAGGGGTGCACCTCACAAAAGATGCATGGGCCAGTAGGCAGGGCCCGGGGCCCCTTTTCTTTGCCCCATCCATTTGCGCACTGGGTAAAAGGGTGGGGATGCGGGGGTCCACGGGGGAAAAACCCGGCGGGGGACAGTGCTGCCTACCCACGGTATGGGAAAACAGTTGGTTGGGGGGCGTTCGACCCCCCCTCCTCGAAACAAAAGCTGGGCGCAAAAAAGCGTGGGCATGACACTCAATCCCGCAGCTCCAGGGGTTTGAAAACACGGGGTTTCCCCCCTATCGATCAGCAGTGGTAAGCTCAGCAGCTGTTTTAAAGATAAAGAAATTTGGGCGCAATGGGCAAAACCCCGCGGAGGTACTGCCAACTATTTTCAGTGAGAAACTGAGCATGGCTGGCAGTCTACATCTTGGGGCCAGTCAAAGGGGTCCCGTGAAAAACGGGCCCTAATTTTGTGGCGGGCCCTAGCCCTTCAAAACTCAGACACATAACTTTCCTGGGTCACCCCCTTGAACCTGTTTGGGGCCCGTGGGTTCATAAACAATTACCGTTTTCCAGCCCTGCCCATAAGGTAAAAGAAGACTGTACTCCCCACATCCGTCGATCCCCCCCGTAGACCCCAAATTTAATGCAGAGGCTGGGAGGGGGTTTTCTCCACCTCCCCAAAACACCCCCTGAACCCTAGACTTCAACAAGGAAAAAGTTCACCATGCAAAATGATTGAAGGCTGGGGTTAGGGTTTTGCTACAACACTAAAAAGGGAAAAAAGAGAATTTTGCCCCCACGAAGAAAATAAGCTAATCCCTACGATTAACGGGGGAAACCGATCCCGCGATCCCGACCCGAAAAGCCTCAGCAGTCTGTACGAAGACCTATAATGCGAGGAAGGGGTTTCCCCACAAGAACAGGGACTGGGAAAAAAAGATGGCCACCTCCTAAAAGAAGTTGTACAGTGAAAGAAAAAAAAAAAAACATAGAACATAGAGGTCCGAAGACCAAAACAAAACTGACTGAGTAAGGTAACAAAGCACCTGGGTAGCTTAAGAGTAGAAATTAAAAAATAAAGTCCAGCAAAGCCGGGGGGTGGAGCAGGATAAAATAGGGCCAAAAAAAAGGTTTTTTGTGACCAGAAAAAAAGAAAAAAAACCCAACAGGAGATTTCTAACAGTACCCCCCATTCAAGAGGAATTTCCCCCCGGATCCCCAAACCCAGGGTTACCCGGAAAAACCCCTTTGAAACGCTCTGGATGCAAAAAATCATCCCCCTCACCCATTTGGTTTTTTCCCTCGGGTTTCCCAAAAAAACCCCTTTCCCAAACTAAAGAACACTGCAAACTCCCTCTAAAAACCGTCTAAATTTTGGATGTGGGGAAAATTTTTATTCCCCCCTCCTTTCCCCCACCGGGGGGGAAAAGGGCAGAGGGTCCCCCATCCCACACATCAGCTCTTTTCAACAAGAAAAAAGAAACACCGGGGTTAAACTTTCCCGGAGGTAGGGAAACCCCCAACCCAACAAACAATTGGTTTTAAAAACCTGAAAAAACCCCTTAAAAGGGGCCCCCAAACCTGGGACCCAAAATTTTTTTGAAGGAAATCCTAACCGCAAAACTTAGAGGACAACCAACCTTCACCAATACAAAAAAAAAACCCTTTTCCTTTCCTTTAAAGTACCTTTTTGATTTTCTGTTTGGTAGGAGACTTGGTCTGGCTGTCAACCAGAAATCTTAAGTTAAGGATTCCATCGTCTAAGTTGGGACATAAGTACATTGGACCCTATAAAATCAGTAAAATTATAAGTGCCGTTGCTTGTCGTCTTCAACTGCCCAGAACTATGAGAATCCACCCTGTCTTTCATGTATCCCTACTAAAGGCTGCGACACCCAATACGTTTCCTGGACGTTCCTCTCCTTGCCCTGACCCAGTGCTAGTCGATGGTCAGGATGAATTTGTGGTGGAAAGGATTTTAGATTCCAGGTTGTATAGAAATCAGTTACAATATCTGATTAAATGGCAGGGCTACCCAGTGGAGGACAACTCATGGGAACCGGTCAATAACGTTAATGCTCCTCGCTTGCTCCGTCAGTTTCATCAGAGGTACCCACACAAGCCTGGTCTGAGGTCATCCGGAGGTTGTCCTTAAGGGGGGAGTAATGTAAGGTTCTATGTATATATTCCAGAAACTCAGTTTGTTCGTCAGCCATTTTACTTTCTGTCTTGCTGCAGCTATCTTGCCCTCAGTCAAAATGGAGTTTCCAGCTTGCATGTTCCCGCCCTGATTTTCTCCTTTGCTTCTTAAGCAGCCACAGCTGAGCAATCAGTGCTTCAGAATCTAGCCTGCAGTGAACCTGTGACTTGACTACTGTAAGCCTTGGACCTTGTACTCCAGCTATTCCTACTGAGGAACTCTGAAGCACTTGTGGACTCTGAACCCTGCTCTTTGAAAGACCCACGTTTGCATGGACTTACGGTAACAGAGAAGAAGATCCTGAATCTGTATTGGAGAGTGATTGCTGAGCTTGGATTACTCTGGCCTGCTGTGTCTCCTGTTTCTGTGTCTGCAAACTGTGTGACTATTTCTGCCAACTTGTATGAAGTAATACAGGACTTTTCTATATCAAACCTGTGACTCCTGTGTTTTCATCGCACCCAAGCACAAGACGCTATATGAACTGTACTACATACATTACACAAGTAGAGATGAGCAAACCCGAATAGTAAAGTTCGGCGTCCGTACCGAACACCTATTGTTCGGGCATGGAAACTGAATACAGACTTCACCATGTCATGTGCATGACAGTGCGGCAAACACCACTTCTGATTGGCAGTAAAATAATTACTGCTGGTCAGACAGCCACAGTTACCATGCTGTCAAATATCAGCGTGAGCCTGCAGCTATGATCGGAGGTATAAAGTTTACCTCCGGTCAATGCTGTCGACTGATGGGACTATTGCTCCCATCAGCCGAGGCCTGCTGCCGCTAACAATGAGAGCAGGCGCAGGTGATGGGGTAATTCATCAGCCAATACCCATGTTGTACTTAAATAATTAGAAAAAAAACGGCTTTGGTTCCCCTGTATTTTTGATAACCAGCCATGCAAAACTCATAGCTGGAGGAGACTGAGTTATGATCGAGGACGCCGCGTGGCTTACCAGCCAACGCCCTCATGTCGTCGAACCATAACGATGATGGGGTATGCATCCCAGGTGATTGAGGAATATGAACCCACTGGACCACAGGGGGACCTGGAATTATCCGAACTAGGGGAGGGTAGCGACCCGGGTCTGTGGCAGCTGAGCTTGTGGACGAGATGGCCATATGCAAAAGACACTGCACAACTTCAGGTAAGAAGAAACATAAAGTTTACTTAAATAAAGCAAATGACATCAAAACACCAGGTTCCCGAATAAGCATATCACGAAGGACACACATCTCATGTTGACAGGTGAAGCAAGGGGTCATCATGGGATGACACAGTCCAGGGACGTCTGGCACGGGCATACTAGGATAGCCTATCTCTCAGGCCTCATGCGTAGCACAGGCACAGCAGGACAATCTCAGGCACTGACCTCAGACTAGCTTCAGACGATGGCACAAGGACATCTCGGGTTGATGCAGTCCAGGGTTATCTGGCACGGGCATACTAGAAAGGCCCCTCTCTCAGGCTTTGGGCGTAGCACAGGCTCAGCAGGAGAATATCAGACACCAACCTCAGGCAGACTTCAGATGATGGCTAGGGTCATCACAGGTAAGACCCAGGGGACTGGCAGGACATCAGAATATACATGGATAGCACCAGTCCAGGAATGTTGGCACTACAGCACCGGGCATCGGCTGGTCAGATCCAGGACTCACTGGCAGAACCGTCACCGGGGAACAGAGCTGGAGACTCCCAGAAACCACAAAGGGGGAATCCATCCAGGAACACAAGCGAGACCGGATCAAGAGCACTACTTGGACCACCAGAACCAGGAACTGGACATCTGGACACAGGCTGGACATCGGAATACAGACATTAGGAACATGGACCGGACATCAGGAACATGGATTCAGGAACAAGGACCGGACATCAGGAACACGGACCGGACCTCAGGAACATGGATTCAAGAACACGGACCGGACATCAGGAACACGGACCGGACCTCAGGAACATGGATTCAAGAACACGGACCGGACATCAGGAACACGGACCGGACCTCAGGAACACGGATTCAAGAACACGGACCGGACATCAGGAACACGGATTCAGGAACACGGACCGGACCTCAGGAACACGGATTCAGGAGCACGGACTGGACCTCAGGAACACGGATTCAGGAACACAAACCGGACCTCAGGAACATGGATTCAGGAACACGGATCGGACCTCAGGAACACGGATTCAGGAGCACGATCCGGACCTCAGGAACACGGACTCAGGAACACGGACTCAGGAATATGGACTGGAACTCAGGATCATGGACTGGACCTCTGGCAGTGACCTACAAAGATACCCAAGGGGTCTGGTGCAAGCCCCGACGAGTTGAACTGAAGCTGGCCAGGGATTTCACCGAATAACTAGCTGAACACAGAGAAGCAGAGACTCAGCAAACACACCGGACTCCTATTTCCAAGATGAACCCAGGTTAGGTCACAAAAAGCCAGTTAACAAAGAGTCACAGTCACTGGGCACAGGATTCAGGACACCGAGGAGCTTCAGGAACATAACACAGCAGGAATCAGGGACACAACACAGCAGAAATCAGGAATTCAGGAACACAACACATAAACAGGATAAGTCCAGGAATTCAGACATCAGGTGTCCCAAAGCTGATAACAGAAACGGATCTGGGTATTCAGCCCCCAGAGCAGGGCGAAAGACAGGCATCAGCTCACCTAGAACTGCAGGCAGGCAGGACAGAAGCTGAACACCAAACAGACATAGCAAGATTCAGAAACTTAATGCAAAGCTCTGGCAATGCCCCACAGGGCTGGGGAACCTTATATAGGAACTGCCTCACAGCAATAGGCTGGAGCAGCAATTCTAGCATACATCCATTCCTCATAAAAGCAGGGAGGTGCAGCCCCGCACTCCCTAGCACAGCCTGATATAAATCAGCATAGCAAGGACACCTGGCAATGGCTGCAAAGCTGAACACACGTGGAAAGTCATGCACATCTGCAGAGGACCTTGCAACTCATGGGTAGTTTCCACAGTGGTAGCCAGGGACCACACATGCGGGTCGTCATGCAGCGCAGCGGAGCCACTCACGCATGTACGGCAATGCAGCGGAGCTAGGAACTGAGAAGCATCCATACAGGTAACTGACCACACCATTCCAGCTAATTAGAGGGAAAAGAGAGAAGGGTTAAAGCAGAGATATGCAGAATAACACCGGGTAAACAGAGTACAAACACAGCAGCGTTACAGACTGCAACCCTCAGCTGTCAGCAAGGCTGGTTATTTTATTATTATTATTATTATACATTTTAGTAGCGCCATTTATTCCATGGTGCTTTACATGTGAAGAGGGCAAATATAGACAAGTACAGTAAACATGAGCAATACAAGGCACACACAAGTACAGAAGGAGAGAGGACCCTGCCCGCAAGGGCTCACAGTCTACAGGGATGGGTGAGGATACATTAGGAGAGGGTAGAGCTGGTCGTGCGGTGGTTCAGTAGACTGATGATCACTGCAGGTTGTAGGCTTGGTTATCAAGAATATAGGGATTCCCCACTCCAATTTTTTAAAATTATTTAAATAAATAATTTAAAAAAAACGGAGTGGGATCCCCCCCATTTTTGACAACCAGCCTTTCTAAAGCAGACAGCTGGGGGCTGGTATTCTCAGGCTGGTAAGG
Organism: Oophaga sylvatica; assembly: GCA_033576555.1. Lineage (NCBI taxonomy): Eukaryota > Metazoa > Chordata > Amphibia > Anura > Dendrobatidae > Oophaga > Oophaga sylvatica. Next base: position 161,405,440 of record JARQOD010000009.1, read on the forward strand.
GGCCATGGATATTACCCCACCCAGCCTAAAAATAGCAGCCCGCAGCAGCCAAGAAAAGGCGCATCTATTAGATGCGCCAATTATGGCGCTTTGCCTTGCTCTTCCCACTTGCCCTGTAGTGGTGGCAAGTGGGGTTGATGTCACTTTTGTATTTTCTGGTGACATCAAGCCTACAGATTAGTAAAGGAGAGGAGTCTTTAAGACACCTATCTATTACTTATCCTATAGTTTTGATCCGATAGAGAAAAATTGGAGTATAATGCCCAAAAATCAAACTGAAAACCAGTTTATTAAAAAATTACAAAATACTTTATTAATCAATATAAATGACAAAGACAATAAAAATAATTCAGCATCATAGATCATGAACTGGTGAATGACAAAAAACGGAAATAGGATAGCAGAAATATTTTTAAATGCGCACAGCCTAAAGGACAGCAAGCACTCCCAAACATATAGTATATATTCATAGCATAATGCACTAAAAAAATGGTCAAGATCCTTAGGATCATGCATGACCCCAAGAAATGACTACAAAAAAAAAAAGTGGCTGGGAATGCCCAGATCACTAGTATATGAAAAGCCACAATGTCCATATGCTCAGTATAAAGTAACAAGTGCAAAAGAGGAGAGGCTGCTGCCAGACCAGCGCTTACACATGTGGGGAGTAACAGCTGCACACCAAATTCCTTGCCCCAACGCACGTTTCGCTCTGGGCTTCGTCGGGGGAAGCAAATTTTTTGCAAAAAAAGTTAAATGTTAATTTTTTCCTTCCACATTGCTTCAGTTTATGTGAAGTACGTAAAGGGTTAATAAACTTCTTGAATATGGTTTTGAGCACCTTGAGGGGTGCAGTTTTTAGAATGGTGTCACTTTTGGGTATTTTCTATCATAGAGACCCCTCAAAGTGACTTCAAATGTGATGTGGTCCCTAAAAAAATGGTGTTGTAAAAATGAGAAATCGCTGGTAAACTTTTAACCCTTATAACTTCCTAACAAAAAAAATGTTTCCAAAATTGTGCTGATGTAAAGTAGACATGTGGGAAATGTTATTTGTTAAAAAATTTGTGTGACATATGTCTCTGATTAAAGGGCATAAAAATTTAAATTTTGAAAATTGCTAAATTTTCAAAATTTTCGCCATATTTCCATTTTTTTCATAAATAAACATAAGTCATATCAAAGAAATTTTACCACTAAGATGAAGTAAAATATGTCACGAAAAAACAAGAGAACGAGAAAACAATCTCAGCATCAGCGGGATCCGTTAAAGCGTTCCAGAGTTATAACTGTTATGTTACGGTAGCTGAGGAGTGCAGGTAAAAAAGGAAATACACCAGAGCAGTTGGAATCTATGAGATTGCAGTACCCTGACTAACCACCACAACTAGAGGCAGCCGTGGAGCGTTCCTACGATGGTCCTAGACGCCTCGTCACAGCCTGAGAAACTAACTACACCTAAAGATAGAAATAGGAAAGCTATCTGCCCCGGAGCAGAACCCCAAAGATAATAGAAAGCCCCCAAACATGTAATGGCGGTTAGACAAGAGGAAATACTGACACAGAAAGAAAATAGTATGAGCAAACGCTGGGGCCCAAACTATCTAAATAGAAAAGGACAGGAAGGGTACTTACTGCAATCCCAGAAAACCCTGAAAAACACCAACTCTACTAATTTCAAAATCACCTGAGATCACACGACCTCTACCACCTAAATTAGTTCTCTGGTGTAACAAAAACAGCAGCCACTGAAAAAACTGCAAAAAGCAAAAGTACAAAACACAGTGGCTGGACTAAACTGAGAGGGCAAAAGCCCCCGGAGGGACCCAGAAGGCCCCCACAGAAGTGCAGGACAAAATGCAAAAATATAGCAAAAACACAAAATAAGAAATTGTCTTATCTGATAGCAGGAGATGCAGACACGACACAGCAGGCTACAAGGGAAACTGGAAAGAAGGATTCAGACCAGAACAATTGATCACCGGCAACCCTGATGGGAAAATGATTCCCTTAAATAAGACCAATCAGTAACACCTGATTCCCAATCCTCACTAGTACCGCTTGTAACCACCAGAGGGAGCCTCTGCTCAGAACTCATCTCAAACCCATTCACAACAGTACCCCCCCCTTGAGGAGGGGTCACCGAACCCTCATTTGAGCAACCAGGTCGGTCAGGATGAGTTCTATGATACGCACGGATAAGTCTCCTAGCATGGATGTCCGAAGCAAACACCCAAGAATTATCTTCCTGACCATAACCTCTCCATTTAACCAAATACTGGAGTCTTCGTCTAGAAAAACGAGAATCCAATATTTTCTCAACCACATACTCCAGATTGCCCTCAACCAAAACAGGGTCAGGAGGCACAGCAGCAGGAACCACTGGCTCAACAAACCTCTTCAACAAGGACTTGTGGAACACGTTATGGATCTTAAATGTCCCTGGAAGAAGCAAACGAAAAGAAACAGGATTAATAATCTCCATGATCTTATAAGGTCCAATGAACCTAGGCTTAAATTTAGGAGATGCTACTCTCATAGGAATATTCTTTGAGGACAACCAGACCAAGTCCCCCACTTTAAACCGAGGACCATCAGTCCTATGCCGGTTAGCAAACCGCTGGGCCTTCTCCTGAGAGAGGGACAACCTCTCCACTACCTGGTCCCAAATCTGCTGCATACGCTCAACAACAGAGTCAACACCTGGACAGACAGAAGCCTCCGTCTGTCCTGAAGAAAATCGAGGGTGAAACCCAGAATTACAGAAAAACGGAGACATCAAAGTGGCAGAGCTAGCCCTATTATTAAGAGCAAACTCAGCCAAAGGCAAAAAAGAGACCCAGTCATCCTGATCAGCAGACACAAAGCATCTTAGATAAGTCTCCAATGTCTGGTTTGTTCTCTCAGTTTGACCATTGGTCTGAGGATGAAATGCCGAGGAGAAAGACAATTGAACACCCAGTTTAGAACAAAAAGTCCTCCAAAATCTGGAAACAAACTGGACTCCTCTGTCAGACACAATGTTCTCAGGAATGCCGTGTAAACGAACCACGTGCTGAAGGAACAACGGCACCAATTCAGAGGAGGAAGGCAACTTAGGTAATGGCACAAGATGTATCATTTTGGAAAACCTATCACAAATTACCCAGATGGTTGTCATTCTCTGAGAAACAGGAAGATCGGAAATGAAATCCATAGAGATATGGGTCCATGGTCTCTTGGGCACAGGCAATGGCATCAACAAACCACTAGAGCGAGAGCAAGGCTTGGAGCGAGAGCAAGTCCCGCAGGACTGCACAAACTCCCTGACATCGCGAGACAAGGTAGGCCACCAAAAGGACCGACTAACCAAGTCTCTGGTACCAAAAATTCCGGGATGCCCAGCCAATGCGGAACAATGAATCTCAGACATCACACTCTTTTTCCATTGGTCCGGGACAAACAATTTTCCAACAGGGCAGCGCTCGGGCCTATCCTCCTGACACCCCTCCAGAGCAAGTCTCAAATTAGGCGAGATGGCGGAAAGAACTACACCCTCCTTCAAAATAACAGAGGGATCAGATAGCTCAGGAGAGTCCGCAAGGAAACTCCTCGAGAGGGCATCCGCCTTAACATTCTTAGTGCCAGGAAGAAAGGAAACCACAAAATTAAAACGTGTGAAAAACAAGGCCCACCTGGCCTGTCTAGGATTGAGTCGCTTGGCAGATTCCAGATAGACCAGATTCTTATGGTCCGTAAGGACCACCACCTGATGTTTGGCTCCCTCCAGCCAATGTCTCCACTCTTCAAAAGCCCACTTCATGGCCAATAACTCCCGATTACCCACGTCATAATTACGTTCAGTAGGAGAAAATTTTCGAGAGAAAAAGGCACAAGGGTTACTTTTAGAGGTCTCTGGATCTTTTTGGGACAAAACGGCACCTGCCCCAATTTCAGAGGCATCAACCTCCACCTGAAATGGCAGAGAAACATCAGGCTGCCGTAGAACAGGAGCAGAAGTGAATCTCTGCTTAAGTTCCTGAAACGCAGAGACTGCCTCAGGAGGCCAATTCACCACATCAGAACCCTTTCTGGTCAAATCAGTTAATGGTTTAACAATAACAGAGAAATTACCAATAAATTTACGATAAAAATTGGCAAAACCCAAAAATCTCTGAAGAGCCTTTAATGAAGTAGGTTGGACCCAATCACAGATGGCCTGAACCTTGACCAGGTCCATTTCAATAACAGATGGGGACAAAATGAATCCCAGAAATGAGATCTTCTGTACGCCAAAAAGACACTTTCATCCCTTCACATACAGAGCATTCTCTCTCAAAATCTGGAATACAGTTCGAACATGTTTCACATGAGAGTCCCAGTCATTAGAAAAAATCAAGATATCATCCAAATAAACAATCAGAAACTTGTCCACAAAATCCCTGAAAATGTCATTCATGAAGGACTGGAAGACGGAAGGAGCATTAGTGAGCCCAAAGGGCATCACAAGGTACTCAAAATGCCCTTCAGGGGTGTTAAATGCCGTCTTCCATTCATCCCCGTGCTTAATGCGAATAAGGTTATACGCCCCCCTGAGGTCAAGCTTGGTAAACCAAGTAGCGTTTTTCACCCTGGAAAACAGGTCAGAAATCAAGGGTAACAGGTATTGATATTTCACAGTAATATTGTTCAAGAGACGATAATCAATACACGGCCTTAATGAACCATCTTTTTTGGCCACAAAGAAAAAACCGGCACCTAAGGGTGAAGAGGATGGTCTGATATGACCCTTCTCCAATGATTCCTTGATATAAGACCGCATAGCGTCATGTTCAGGTACAGACAAGTTAAAAAGGCGACCCTTAGGGAATTTACTACCTGGCACTAATTCAATAGCGCAGTCATAGCTCCTATGGGGAGGTAAGGATGCAGATTTACTTTCGCTAAACACATCAGAAAAATCAAACAAAAAGTCAGGAACATCCTCAGCCTGGGGGGAGGCAGAAAAAACAGGAGTGTTGGTATTAACACATTGGCAGCCCCAACTGGTTACAGACACAGATTTCCAATCCAAAACAGGATTATGAGACTGTAACCAAGGGAAACCCAGCACGATAATGTCATGCAGATTATATAGAACCAAAAATTTGCAGCACTCCTGGTGATCAGGTTCAACCCTCATTATCACCTGAGTAGAAAACTGGGGTTTATTCTCAGCCAAAGGGGTAGAATCGATCCCCAGTAAGGGAATAGACTTCTGTAGGGGTATCAAGGGAAATCCACAACGTTTAGCAAAATCATAATCCATCAGGTTAATAGCTGCTCCAGAATCAACGAAAGCCTGAGCAGAAAATGAGGACAGAGAGCATATCAGAGTGACAGTTAATAAAAACTTAGTCTGAACACTACCCAAGACAACTGAGCGTGCAAAACGTCTTCCCCGCTTAGGGCAGACTGAAATAGCATGAGAGGCATCACCACAGTAGAAACATAACCCATTGCGCTTTCGAAACTCATGACGCTGTGCCCCAGACACCACTCCATCACACTGCATGGGCTCAGCAGCTGGCTCACAAGGCAACACCACCCCACGCATACTTCTCCGCTCACGCAAACGTCTGTCAATTTGAATCGCTAATGACATAGAATCATTGAGACCAGAGGGGACAGGGAATCCCACCATAACATCCTTTACATTATCCGACAGACCCTTCCGGAAAAGGGCCGCCAAAGCGTCGTCATTCCACTTGGTCAGGACTGCCCACCTACGGAATCTCTGACAGTATAACTCAGCGTCATCAAGCCCCTGATTTAATGCCAACAAGGCTTTTTCAGCTTGATCAGTGACATTAGGCTCATCGTACAATAACCCCAAAGCCTGAAAAAATGCATCAACATCACTCAAAACAGGATCCCCAGGTGTGAGGGAAAAAGCCCAATCCTGAGGATCGCCGCGCAGGAGAGAGATGACAATTTGAACCTGCTGCGCTGCGTTTCCTGAGGACTTAGATTTTAAGGCAAGAAACAATTTACAATTATTTTTGAAATTCTGAAACTTAGCTCGATCCCCTGAAAACAAATCTGGCATGGGGATCCTAGGTTCCACAACAGGCAACCCAGCAAGATAGGCAGCAATACTCCGAACCTCAGTGGCAAGCTGATCCACACGGCCAGACAACTGTGCAAACTCCATTGGGAGAAAAGATCCTCCCCAGCACCCAGAGATACAGAGGGAAAAAAAAAAAAAAAAAATGCAACAAACAGAAAAATATCTCTGACAAATTTTCTTCCTTAAAAATATTTTTTCCCTTCTGTGAGTACCATACAATTTTTTTAAGGCCGGTGATACTGTTATGTTACGGTAGCTGAGGAGTGCAGGTAAAAAAGGAAATACACCAGAGCAGTTGGAATCTATGAGATTGCAGTACCCTGACTAACCACCACAACTAGAGGCAGCCGTGGAGCGTTCCTACGATGGTCCTAGACGCCTCGTCACAGCCTGAGAAACTAACTACACCTAAAGATAGAAATAGGAAAGCTATCTGCCCCGGAGCAGAACCCCAAAGATAATAGAAAGCCCCCAAACATGTAATGGCGGTTAGACAAGAGGAAATACTGACACAGAAAGAAAATAGTATGAGCAAACGCTGGGGCCCAAACTATCTAAATAGAAAAGGACAGGAAGGGTACTTACTGCAATCCCAGAAAACCCTGAAAAACACCAACTCTACTAATTTCAAAATCACCTGAGATCACACGACCTCTACCACCTAAATTAGTTCTCTGGTGTAACAAAAACAGCAGCCACTGAAAAAACTGCAAAAAGCAAAAGTACAAAACACAGTGGCTGGACTAAACTGAGAGGGCAAAAGCCCCGGAGGGGACCCAGAAGGGCCCCCCACAGAAGTGCAGGACAAAATGCAAAAATATAGCAAAAACACAAAATAAGAAATTGTCTTATCTGATAGCAGGAGATGCAGACACGACACAGCAGGCTACAAGGGAAACTGGAAAGAAGGATTCAGACCAGAACAATTGATCACCGGCAACCCTGATGGGAAAATGATTCCCTTAAATAAGACCAATCAGTAACACCTGATTCCCAATCCTCACTAGTACCGCTTGTAACCACCAGAGGGAGCCTCTGCTCAGAACTCATCTCAAACCCATTCACAACATATAACCTCATAAAGCGACAGTGGTCAGAATTGTAAAAATTGGCCTGGTCATTAAGCTGCAAATTGGCTCCGTCACTAAGGGGTTAATAAATCTGCCTCTCAAAGTCACTTCAAATTTGAATAGGTTGGTTTAACAAATAGCATTTGGAAGTATTCATGTAAAATGTAAATTTGCTGCTAAACTTTAACCCTTCTAAAATCCTACTAAAAGATGACTGAAAATATGATGCGGTTGAAAAGTAGAAATATGTGAAATGTTAGTTATTAGCCATTTTGTTTGATATCTCCTATTAGTGCATACATATTCAAAGTCAGAAACATTTTCTAAATGATCTAAATTTGTGATTATTTTCATAAATAAACACAAGTTTTATTGACCTAAAATTACCATTAACATAAAGTACAATATGTCACAACAAAACAATCTCAGTCACTGGGATATGTAGAAACATTTCAGAGTAAAAACTTATTATCTCATAAAGTGATACAGGTCAGGATTGAAAATAGGGCTTAGTCAATGGGATCAAAAGTAACTCGTTCCAGCAGCTATTCTAAGAAGTGGAAGGTCTGGAATACAAAATTCTGTGATTAATAGTTAAAATCTGGGGTTGATTTGAAAATGTTACATATACAGTACAGACCAAAAGTTTGGACACACCTTCTCATTCAAAGATTTTTCTGTATTTTCATGGCTATGAAAATTGTAGAATCACAATGAAGGCATCAAAACTATGAATTAACACAAGTGGAATTATACATTACACTTTACAAAAAAGTGTAAAACAACTGAAAATATGTCTTATATTCTAGGTTCTTCAAAGTAGCCACCTTTTGCTTTGATTACTGCTTTGCACGCAGAAAAGGTCAACGGATGGATTCAACATGCCTGGTTCCCACCGTGAAGCATGGAGGAGGAGGTGTGATGGTGTGGGGGTGCTTTGCTGGTGACACTGTTGGGGATTTATTCAAAATTGAAGTGGTGAGCGGTCCAGCTCACCCCAAACCATCTCGATTGGGTTCAGGTCTGGTGACTGTGGAGGCCAGGTCATCTGGAGTAGCACCCCATCACTCTCCTTCTTGGTCAAATAGCCCTTACACAGCCTGGAGGTGTGTTTGGGGTCATTGTCCTGTTGAAAAATAAATGATGGTCCAACTAGACGCAAACCGTATAGAATAGCATGCCGCTGCAAGATGCTGTAGTAGCCATTCTGGTTCACTATGCCTTCAATTTTGAATAAATCCCCAAAAGTGTCACCAGCAAAGCACCCCCACACCATCACACCACCTCCTCCATGCTTCACGGTGGGAACCAGGCATGTAGAGTCCATCCGTTCACCTTTTCTGCGTGCAAAGCAATAATCAAAGCAAAAAGTGGCTACTATGAAGAACCTAGAATATAAGACATATTTTCAGTTGTTTCACACTTTTTTGTAAAGTGTAATGTATAATTCTACATGTATTAATTCATAGTTTTGATGCCTTCAGTGTGATTCTACAATTTTCATAGCCATGAAAATACAGAAAAATCTTTGAATGAGAAGGTGTTCCAAACTTTTGGTCTGTACTGTACCTCAATGTCATGAATATTGTATGTGTATTGATTCAATATACTACTGTTTAGTCATTTATGTAATACTAGATGGTGGCCCGATTCTAATGCATCGGATATTCTAGAATATGTATGCGGCCGACCGTGCGCACCTAAGCAGTGAAGCAGTGTTTAAATGGGTTGTGCACTACTTTAAATTAACGTTACTATGTATCTCTCCAGGGCACCGAATGAATTTTGTTTTGATGTCACGTTGTGAATAGTGCTTGTGAGAACATCGCAGACGACGAACAGCTAGCACGTAATTTTCCCGGCTGCAGCCGTCTGTTGTTTCCGCTGACATGACGACTATTTGCTGCTGCAGCCAGGGGTATTTTGTTTCGTGTACCACAGTGAATGACGGCTTGGGGCGGGTTTGTCTGTAGATTTGTTCCTTTTCACGCCGGGATAAAAAATGTGCTGATTTGTCGCGGACGCTATTTAAATGTGGCGCCCAAATCGGTGATTGGTCGCGGGCAGCGTCCGCGACCAATCAACACAGCACTGTTTAACGTTTGCGGCAAGATCAGTGATTGGTCGCGGCTGCAATTTAAATGTGGCGCCCAAATCAGTGATTGGTCGCGGGCAGCGTCCGCGACTAGGGTTGAGCATTCCGATACTTCCGATACCTGAAATCCAATGTAAGTCTATGGGAACAAAATATCGGAAGTACTTCCGATACTTATTTCCGATATTTTGTTCCCATAGACTTACATTGGATTTCAGGTATCGGAAGTATCGGAATGCTCAACCCTATCCGCGACCAATCAACACAGCAGTGTTTAAGTTTAGTGGCAAGATCGTTGATTGGTCGCGGTGAAAGACCGCGACCAATCATCGAATTGTATTGTGAGGACTGGAGAGCGCCACTGCCTATGAGGCTACTTACGCTGCGAGAACCCGGGACATGAGCAGGCGCTCGCAGCAGAAGTATCCCGACCCGCAGCGCCGCTCCCGGTCCTCTCTTGACATCCTAGCCGCATGGATGTCAGCACCGCTGCCTGTGCGGGTACTTCCGCTGCGAGAACCCGGGACATGAGCGGGCACTCACAGCAGAAGTATCCCGGTCCTCCCTTCCGCATGGAGGTCAGCGGCGCCGTCGGTCGAGGTCCTTCTGCTGCTAGCGGCCGGGAGATGAGCACCTCGAGCCGGTCATCTCCCCGCTGCCTCGCCGCTGACCTCCGTCCCGCAGATGACCCGCTAACGGCCGCCATTTTTTTTGTGAAATCCCGCGGCGCTGATTGCCCGCTGCCGAATAAGACAATTATATAGTAGATGTTACCTGTGTGTTAGATGTTACCTGTGTATTACCTCATATTACTGTGTATTACCTCATATTACTGTGTATTATCTCATGTTACTGTATATTACCTCATTTGAATTACCTCATGTCACTGTGTATTACCCGTGTTCAGTAAATGTGACAGAAGTACATCAGACACTGTGACTGACAAAACATGTTCAGTACATCATGGGCAGTTGGTGAGTCACATGACCACATGGGCGGAGTTTGCCCTGCGTCGCTGATGTTACTGTGTATTACCTCATGTCACTGTGTATTACCTCATATTACTGTATATTACCTCATATAACTGTGTATTAAATCATGTTACTGTGCATTACCTCATATTACTGTGTATTACCTCATGTCCCTTACTTGTCACTGTGTATTACCCGTGTTCAGTAAACATGACAGAAGTACATCAGACACTGTAACTGACAAAACATGTTCAGTACATCATGGGCAGTTGGTGAGTCACCTGACCACATGGGCAGAGTTAGCCCTGCGTCGCTGATTGGCCACGGCCAGACCAATCAGCGACTCGGGATTTCCTGGACAGACAGACAGACGGGATAAGACAATTATATAGTAGATGGTTCAAAGTAAACTGCAAGTTCTCTAGTTTTTATATCCCCACCTTCCCTCCCCTATATCCCTTCCCCCTTGTTATTTTCACCCCTTACTACTTCTCCACCTTGTATTTTATAAAACTTAATAAAAATGTTTGAAAAGGGGGAAAAAAAGTAACTTGTTCCTTAAGGGTTTAGAGAAGAGATCAACATGAAACATAAAACCTTACCTTGCTTTCTTTTTATCTAAAAGAGAAGAAAGTGTGTTATTTGTATAATGATAAAGCCTTTGAAAACTTTCTATTTATATTTAATATATGGGACAAAGAGTCCTTACGATAGCTGGCAGAAGACACCAAGCATGCTTGTGTCTTTGTAGGAAATAAAAATATTAAGAAAATATAAAGCTGCACTCTGAAATGTTTAGAATGGTACATCGAGAAAATTGGAACTGCATTACTGCCATAGAACATTGGTTAAGTACTATATTACATGGAAATGCAAATTTTGCTATAGGAAAATTTTGCATTTCCAATTTTTCAAAATTGGTGCAGCTTTATATTTTCTTAGTATTGTTAAGTTAGCTGGCACCTATTCACACTAGTAGGGATGTGCTGGTCAGTCTTTTTCTCTTTGTGGGAAATGTCATTCCATTATCTACAGGAAAAAATGAATTAATGAGAAAAACAATATGATTTATGAGTGTGAGACCCACTTATCTAGAATTTATTGAACTGTGTTGCACCTGTCTGGCGGCCAACTAACCTCATCTGAAATACATTGTTACCATATATGTTAGTATGTATCTTTCTCCCTATATTTCTTTCTTCTTGTGTTATTAATTTTACATACTTTAAATGGAAATTGGCACCTCTGGCCAATACCTGTCATTTAAGCTAAGTAGCAGGCAACTGTGCTACTGAGGAAGCGTTCCCTGTGCAGAGACGCAGTTCTTACACAGCAATATTGGGACAGACTTGACATTGTCTTATTTTCCTTTTTCTCTCACACATGACACTTTGCATTGGATAGCCACAATTTTAAAATACATTGTAGGGATGTGGACTGTTTTAACCTGTTTCTGCCACTGAAGACAACCGACTTGCTATGTGAATACCGTCGTGCGGTTTTATATGAAAAAGTATCCTGTGTCTAATGTAATGTATTATGGTGATGTACAATATATAAGGTCTTAATATATAATGGTAGTAAAACTTAAGATTAGAGTTGAGCGAAGCAGGTCGGTCAAATTCAAAAGTCGCCGACTTTCGCCAAAGTCGGGTTTTGTTGGCCGAAACCCGACCATAGCGTGCAGTCGGCCATGCGGTCGTCGACCCGAGCGCCCAAGTCTGTTTTCCCATAATGCTTGCAGGCACCTTTTTTCAGCCAATGAGCAAGGACGTACACTGTGGGCAACGAGATGACATGGGCAGTGTCCATCACCATCTTAGAGAAGGGCATTGCAGTGATTGGCTTGCTTTGGGGGGCGTCATAGTGTCTATAAAAGCCCTCACCGCCGACTTCCATTTTACTTCTGCCGATATTAACAGTAGGGAGAGGTTGCTGACGCTGTTTATCAGTAGGGAGAGAGTTAGGGCAGAAAAGAGAAGTTCTTCTGTGCCTGTGCTGATAGCAATTTTGCTGTACAGTTAGTGTGCAGTGACAGGGGAGGATTTTCTTGTGTGCAGCAGCGCTGGTTAATAGGCTGCCTGCTAGCTGTATTGCTGTATGTACACTGCTGTGCAGACTGCTTTTGACACAGCACTAATACTTTGATTCTTTTTTTTTGCACACTTACCGACCGTTCATTTTTTCCCACACCGTATAGAGCTGTACGCTACTCACACACTACCGTGTACCGGCTGGTATCACGGACAAATACATGCTGACTATCTGTGCATGACTCCAGAAATATATACAAAGAGTGCAATTTTCCCCTACACCGTATACAGCTGTACTCTCCTGAGACAGTACCGTATATCTGCTCTTTGTGTTACGGTGAAATCCATACTGAGTGAGCGTCTGTGTGTGACTCCGGAAATATATACGGAGATTGCAATTTTCCCCTACACCGTATACAGCTGTCCGCTTCTGGTACAGTATTGTATATCTGCTCTTTGTATTACTGTCAAATCCATACTGAGAGAGCGTCTGTGTGTGACTCCGGAAATATATACAGAGATTTAAATTCTCCCCTAAGCCATATACAGCTGTAAGCTCCTCATACAGTACCATATATCTGCTGGTATTTTTGGTACATTTTCCCAAACATGAGGAAGTATGGTGGAAGAGGCCGCGGACGTGGGAGGGAGGGGCCAGCTGGGAATGATGGTGGTGGTGGTGGTGCATCTGCTGGTAGTGCCAAAAGCCCAATAGCACCTAAGGCAGGAGGTGTTGAGCCTGCATCATCGTCTGGCTCCAGAAGGCCTGGAAGGCTCCCTTTTCTGAGAGAAGGTAAACCGCTTTAAAAGCCGGAGCATCAGGAACAGTTTTTGGCTTACTTTGCCGAAACAGCCTCCAGCTCTATTGCCTCCTCTTCTGAAGTTTCAAAAAATGCAAGCACTGAGTTGTCAGTGCAGGCTCCTGGTCAGGAACAACACCTTTCCTGACACACTTCAGATGGGCAGCACGGTGGCTCAGTGGATAGCACTGCAGCCTTGCAGCGCTGGAGTCCTGGGTTCGAATCCCACCAAGGACAACATCTGCAAGGAGTTTGTATGTTCTCTCCGTGTTTGCGTGGGTTTCCTCCGGGCACTCCGGTTTCCTCTCACACTCCAAAAAACATACTGATAGGGAATCTAGATTGTGAGCCCATCGGGGACAGCGACGATAATGTGTGCAAACTGTAAAGCGCTGCGGAATATGTTAGCGCTATATAAAAATAAAGATTATTAGATTATTACTCCATGGAGCTCTTTTCATATACGATGCCTGGGTTATCAAGTCAAATCCTGAATTACCCAGTCCAAGATGAATATGACATGGAGTGCACTGATGCACAGCCACTGCTATCTGATTCTGCTGGTACATTCACCCAGAGCACTACATTGCCCTCGCAGTCTACTGAGCCAGAATCTGACCCTGATGAAACTCAGGTGCCCCTACTCTAACACCTTACACGGTGACACAGAGGAAGGTGCAGATGAAATTGAAGAGGAGGTTATGGATGACCCAGTTGTTGAACAGGATTGGCATCCATTGGGGGAAGACGGTGCCGCTGGCAATAGCTCAGAATAGGAGGAGGATCCGCGACAGGCATCGGCATCGCAGCTGCGGTTATCTGGCAGGCCCTAGCAGTATAAAAATGTGTTAAAAAACAAAAAGAGTTGCAGGACAGCTTGGCCAGACGGTCAAATTAGCACAGCGTGCAAGCCCTGAAAATTTATCCCATAGTAGGAAGAGTGCAGTGTGGCACTTTTTTGACCAAAATCCTATTGATGAGTCAAAGGTTATCTGTAAGAAGGGTGGAAGGACCTTTAGCCGAGGGAAAAATCTCCGAAAATTGAATACCAGTTGCATGCTTAGACATTTAAACATCATGCACTTGCAAGCGTGGATGGACTACAAAACCTCACTGGCTTTGAACGCCTACATTGCCAAACTGATCTCATTAGAGATAATGCCCTTCCATTTGGTTGAAAGCGCAGCATTCCGAGAGTTAATGGCCTACGCTGTTCCACACTATGACCTACCCAGTCGCCACTTCTTTTCTAGAAAAGCCATCCCTGCCCTCCACCTGCATGTGAAAGACCGCATTGTCCATGCACTCAAACAATCAGTAAGTGGAAAGGTGCACCTCACAACAGATGCATGGGCCAGTAGGCATGGCCAGGGCCGTTACGTGTCCATCACTGCGCACTGGGTGAATGTGGTGGATGCAGGGTCCACAGGGGACAGCGGCGGTGGGACAGTGCTGCCTAGCCCACGGTATAGGCAACAGTTGGTTGTAGGCGTTCGACCCTCCTCCTCGAGAAGCAAAAGCTCGGCGACAGAAAGCAGTCGCATGAGCACTCAATCCGCAGCTGCCAGTGTTGCACACGAGGTATCCCACTATCGATCAGCTAGTGGTAAGCGTCAGCAGGCTGTTTTAAAGATGATGTATTTGGGCGACAATAGACACACCGCGGAGGTACTGGCCAACTACTTGCAGTGAGAAACTGAGTCATGGCTGGGCAGTCTACATCTTGAGCCAGGCAAGGTAGTCAGTGATAACGGCCGTAATTTTGTGGCGGCCATAGCCCTGGCAAAACTCAGACACATATCTTGCCTGGCTCACACCTTGAACCTGTTGGTGCAGTGCTTCATAAACAATTATCCGGGGTTGCCAGCCCTGCTCCATAAGGTACGAAGACTGTACTCGCACATCCGTCGATCGCCCGTAGACTCCAGTCGAATGCAGAGGCTGCAGGGATTGCTCCACCTCCCCAAGCACCGCCTGATCATAGACGTTGCAACAAGGTAGAAGTTCACCATGCACATGATTGAGAGGCTGTGTGTTATGTTCTGCTACAAGCACTAAGGAAAGAAGAGAGATCTGTCCCTACGATAGAACTAAGCTAGATCCCTACGATGTAACGGGGAACCTGATCCTGCGATCAGACCCGCTAAAGTCCTCAGCTAGTCTGTACGAAGACCTATAGATGCGAGGAAGGGATCCCTACAAGAACTAGGGACTGGGAGAAAGATGGACACCTCCTAACAGAAGTTGTAGCAGTGAAAGACAAAAAAAACAACATAGAACATAGAGGTCCGAAGACCAAGCAAAACTGACTGAGTAAGGTAACAAAGCACCTGGCTAGCTTAAGAGTAGAAATTACAATGAAGTCCAGCAAAGCCGGAAGGGTGGAGCAGGATAAAATAGGCAAAAAAGGTCATGTGACCAGAAAAATAGAAAAAACCTAACAGGAGAGTTCTAACAGTACCCCCCCATTCTAAGAGGATCCTCCGGATCCCCAAGGCCCAGGCTTACCCGGAAACCTCTTGTGAAACGCTCTGGATGCAGAAACATCATCCGCCCTCACCCATGAGTTATCCTCGGGTCCGAAACCCTTCCAAGCTACGAGACACTGCAAACTCCCTCTATACCGTCTAGAATTTAGGATGTGGGAAATTTCATATTCCCCGTCCTCCACCACCGGGGGAACAGTGGCAGAGGTGTCTCCATCCGACACATCAGCTCTTTTCAACAGAGAAACATGAAACACCGGATTAATCTTCCAGGAGGTAGGAACCTCCAACCTAACAAGCAGATTGGTTAACAACCTGAAGCACCTTAAAGGGCCCTACAAACCTGGGACCCAATTTTTTAGAAGGAATCCTCAACCGCAGAATCTTAGAGGACAACCAAACCATGTCACCAATAGCAAACAAAACCTCTTGCCGTTTCCTATCAAAGTACCTTTTAGATTTTCTGTTAGCCTCCTGAAGATTAACACACACATCAGTCCAAACTCTCTCCAAATCACCGGAAAAATTCTCCTCTTCAGGCAGGGCCGATACCAATTTGGAGAATGACCCAAACGACAGATGTCTCCCAGTACAACAAAAAAAAGGCGAACAACCAGCAGAAGAGGATGTATATTTCTTAAGAGCAAATTCAGCAAGTGGCAGAAACTCAGACCAACCCTCTTGATTGTCTGCCACAAAACAACGCAAGAACTGCTCAACATCCTGGTTTTTCCTTTCTGTCTGGCCATTAGACTCAGGATGATATCCGGATGAAAACGACAAATGAACTCCCAACCTGTCACAAAAGGCGCGCCAAAAACGAGCCACGAACTGAGGTCCCCTATCAGAAACAATGTCCGTAGGAATGCCACGTAGTCTGACAATTTCCTTGACAAAGGCCTTAGCGAGAGTCTTAGCGCAGGCAGTTTGATAAAAGGAACCAAGTGACACATCTTGCTAAAACGGTCCACGACCACCCAGATGACAGTGAAACCCTCAGAGGGGGGAAGGTCAGTAATAAAGTCCATAGCCAAATGTGTCCAAGGTGCACTAGGAACCTCCAGAGGGCAAAGCAACCCCGCAGCAGGAGTATGTGAAGACTTAGATCTAGCACACACAGTGCATTGACGCACCCACTTAATGACTTCCTTCTGCCATCCAGGCCACCAAAAACTGCGACTCACAAGTCTCTTGGTCTCAGAGATTCCAGGATGACCTGCCAACCGAGACTCATGACACTCAACAAACAAATCTCTTCTAAAGGTCCCAGGCACAAACAACCTCCCATGGGGAGTGTTAGATGGGGCATTCTCCTGTGCTTTAAGAATCTCATCTTCCAACACAGAGTCCAAAGCAGCAATCACAACCCCTTCTTGTAAAATGTTCTCCTCCTCCTCAGCACCGACCATGGGAGAAAAGCTGCTAGACAAAGCATCAGCTTTAACATTCTTAGTACCTGGGATGTAAGTAACGGAAAAATTAAACCGCGAGAAAAACAGTGCCCACCTAGCCTGACGGGCATTCAAGCGTTTGGCAGCATCAAGATAGATCAGATTTTTATGATCAGTGAAAACTTGAACGGGAAATTCAGCACCTTCCAAGTGATGACGCCAGTGTTCAAATGCGAGTTTAATAGCTAACAATTCTCTATTACCAATATCGTAATTCAGTTCAGTCTCAGAAAATTTTTTTGAAAAAAAGGCACAGGGATGTACTTCATCCCTGTTTTCCTGAGACAACACCGCCCCGACCCCCACAGAAGAAGCATCAACCTCAACCAAAAACAGATTAGTCACATCAGGCTGCATGAGGATGGGAGCAGAGCTGAACCTCTCCTTTAGAAACACAAAAGCTTCAATGGCCTCAGTAGTCCACTAAACCGCATTAGCACCTTTCCTGGTGAGATCGGTCAGTGGTTTGACAATAATAGAAAAATTTTTAATGAATTTTCTTTGTTCATACGAAGCACACAGTTCTTAATGAAATGGTCAGATCTGCCGCAATAAAAGCACAAACCTTCAGAAAACCTGCAGTCTTTTTACTGAGAGCGAGGTGCCATTGCTCCAATCTCCATCGGCTGTCCAATGTCAGTACAGACCCTCTCAAGACTTGGAGCTGACATGGCACAGGATTTACTCTCATTAACCCTTGCACGCAGTCTCCTATCCACCCCTATAGCTAATTGCATAGCCTCCTGTTACCAGGTGTGGGATAAGCAATCAGCAAATCTTTAACCCTTTCATCTAGTCCTGCAAGAAAAAAACTTTTCAAAGCTGAATCGTTCCACCCCACCTGAGCAGACCACCAACGGAAGTGAGTACAATATTTTTCCACATTACCTGATCCCTGCCTCAAACGTCTCAATTCTGTCTCAGCTGATGAGACACGATCAGGATCATCATACAATAACCCCAAAGCAGAAAAAAAACTATTCACTGATCTAAAGCATGGATCACTAGGTTGTAGAGAAAAGGCCCACTCCTGAGGTTCTTTGCGCAAAAGTGACATTATGAACCCTATGCGCTGTGATTCATCACCAGAGGATCTGGGTCTCAAACAAAAATACAACAAGCAAGCATTTTTAAAAGAAAAAAAATCTTGTTGTTCACCAAAAAATAAATCAGACAAACGTACCTTTGGCTCCATGAAATGTGCTCCAGAACAGCTACTCACTTGTTGCTGGAGCTTGGTCACCTCCAGAGAGAGTCTCTGCAGGCGTTGAGCCAAGTCCTGAACCGACACCATGATGGAAACTGGAAATCATTCCTTAGAGATATTTTTGTGCTGGACTTACTGTTATGTTCTGCTACAAGCACTAAGGAAAGAAGGGAGATCTGTCCGTACGATAGAACTAAGCTAGATCCCTACAATGTAACGGGGAGCCTAATCCTGCGATCAGACCTGCTAAAGTCCTCAGCTATTCTGTACAAAGACCTATAGATGCGAGGAAGGGATCCCTACAAGAACTAGGGACTGG
Source organism: Oophaga sylvatica (assembly GCA_033576555.1). Classification (NCBI taxonomy): domain Eukaryota; kingdom Metazoa; phylum Chordata; class Amphibia; order Anura; family Dendrobatidae; genus Oophaga; species Oophaga sylvatica. The sequence continues at coordinate 161,423,960 of JARQOD010000009.1, forward strand.
GAGAAAGATGGACACCTAACAGAAGTTGTAGCAGTGAAAGACAAAAAAAAAACATAGAACATAGAGGTCCGAAGACCAAGCAAAACTGACTGAGTAAGGTAACAAAGCACCTGGCTAGCTTAAGAGTAGAAATTACAATGAAGTCCAGCAAAGCCAGAAGGGCGGAGCAGGATTAAATAGGCAAAAAAGGTCATGTGACCAGCAAAATAGAAAAAACCTAACAGGAGAGTTCAACACTGTGCGAACAGAGGCAGGCTGTAATGCATTTGTGGGAGGACCCACAGGCAGGCAGTTTGAGGATGGACATGGAGTTGTTGGGAGTGCAGTGGTCAAAGCTGAAAGACCTCTGTAAAGTCCTTCAGTGTTTTGAGGAATGCACACGGCTGGTAAGCGCAGACGACGCCGTAATAAGCATGAGTATCCCACTTATGCGTCTGCTCATGCAAACTTTGACGCACATTAAGGATCAGGCGTCTGCAGCGGAGGAGGAGGAGGAGGAGGGAAGCCTTCATGACAGTCAGCTATTGTCTGCTCAGGGAACTGTCCTGGACGAGGTGGAGGAAGAAGAGGAAGAGGAGGAGGATGAGGGGGATGATTATTTTGGGAGAGGATGATGCTTCTCAGGGGGCAAGAGAAAATGTTGTCCTGCCAAGGTCAGGTACAGGGTTTGTGCGTGAATGGAGGGATGTGGATTTGGCAGAAAGTGCTCCTCCACCCACCACTGGCAGTGCATCCTTGACACCTGGAACAATGGCCCACATGTGTGATTATGTCTTGCGGATCCTAAAAAGGGACCACCGCATTGCCAAAATACTGAAGGATGACGACTACTGGTTGGCCAGCATCCTCGATACACGCTATAAAGGCAAATTACAGAACATCATGCCACAGGAGAACCTAGAGCTAATATTGGCGAACAAACAAGCAACTCTGATAAACCGTTTGATAGAGGCATTCCCAGCACACAGCAGCAGTGCAGGTTCTACCACGAGCCGTACTGGGCCAAATGGAAGAGGTGTTCATGGTGCACACAGCCGAAGTGGCGTTGGAGACCATGACCATGTTGTGGTCTGATTTCTTGAGTAACGCTCACACGACTGGTAATACTGAATCTATTGCAACAGACAGGAGACAACAGTTGTCAACTATGGTTCAAAATTACCTCTCCTCCCCTATCAATGTTCTCCCTCACAGTTCATTCCTCTTTGACTACTGGGCCTGTAAGCTGGACACCTGGCCTGAATTGGCACAATATGCCTTACAGGAGCTCGCTTGCCCTGCTGGTAGTGTGCTATCAGAATGAGTCTTCAGTGCTGCTGGATCAATCCTGACAGAAAGAAGGGCCCGGCTGTCAACCCAAAATGTAGGTGATCTCACCTTCATTAAAGTGAACCATGCCTGTGTTTCAAAGGATTTTGTACCACCTTCCCCTCATGACACATAGGTTGCCAGCAAAATGGCTCGCTTTGTCCTCCCTTCCTCTGACTTCTCCAATTCCTCCATTTGAAGCTGCTGAACGTCCAGCCTACACCTCAACATATGCCACTTTTTCCACCTCCCTAACTGGGCCCACTCGCCGTCAGAGACACCGGCGTACTATGAGGGGCCCTGTGCCAGTTCCCGGCGCCCACAAGTGTGCCCCCCTTGCTTGCTCAGGACCCCAGCACTTGCAATACTTACCTCTCCCTGCTCCACCGCTGTGACATCTTCCGCGTTTCCTGACATTCAGTCAGAGGGCGCGATGATGTCACGTCTGTGCGCCCTCTGCCCGAACAGTCCAAATGCAGAGAGCTGGAAGATGGCGACGCTGAGGAGTCCAGAGTAGAGCAGTGCCCAGCGAGGAGAGGTATTTCATTTTTTTTAAAGGTTGGAGCAATATATGGGGAGCATTGTACACTGGAGAATTATATATGGGGCCCATCATACGCTTGAGCATCATAGATAGGGCCCATTATACACTGGAGCATCATCCATTGGGCACATCATATACTGAAGCATCATATGGGGCACATTATATATGGAGCATCACTTGGAGACCATTATATATGGAGCATTATATATGGTGACCATTATATTTGGAGCATTATATGGGGCTCATTACACACTGGAGCATCATATATGGGGCCCATCACATACTAGAGCATCATATGGATTTCATTATTTATGGGGCAACATATAGGGCCTGTTATATATGGAGCATCATATGGAGCACATATGGGGCCTATGCTGTATGGAGCATTTTATGGAGCCCATTCTGTATGGAGCAATATATGGGGCTCATTATTCTGTATAGAGCAATATATGGGGCTCATTATTCTGTATGGCGCACTAAGTGGTGCCCATAATACTGTATGGAGGACTATACTGTCCGCTTTTTGAGCAATTGTAGAATTTAAAATAGATATCACTCATGTAATGTAAGAAGTGAAGTATTTGGCATTGTACTATACCTATATTTCTTTGCCGTATCGGAGCATCATGAATTGTGGTATGTGTTAAAGGGGCCCACTGAGACTCTTTGGCCGGGGCCCACGAAAACCGGGAACCAGCCCTGCCCCCCACAACTTTAGCCAAATAGCCCTGTTTTCAATGAGTTACTATTATTATAAAGTTAATTAAGGTTGACAAGCACTGTAGGTGTGTTTACTGTCCTCCACTCCCTGCCGACTTTTATTCCCCATTGACTTGCATTGGGGTCGGATTTTCGACTCTGACCTGATCATTTCCGTTAGTCGGCCGACTTCATTCGACTCGACTTTTGAGAAAGTCGGGTTTCACGAAACCCAACTCGACCCTAAAAAAGGCAAAGTCACTCATCTCTACTTAATATAAGATATAGCATTAGAATAATATGTTTAGCATATAAGATAAGAAATGGTTAAGGATAGAACTAACCCAGTGGGTGGGCACTATTGTCAATAAAATGGGGGCACTTCCTGCTTAGAGGGAGTTTAATATCACTTAGTGAAGTGCCTAGTGAAGGCCAAGTTCAGGTATGGTGGTTTGCTAGAGGCTGCATGGGCCAACCGTTTGAGGCAGTGGGAGGCCAAATGGAGCTCCCAGATGGACATTCCAAAAGCATATGAAGCCTAGGGTTCAGACCTGGAACCACGAAACAGGCCTGGTTTTCTGACATCACGAGGGAGGTGGACGTTGAATTATGTGGGGATCAGGTGGCCTGTTCCGAGTACACTGCCAGAGTGGACAACAAATCTCTTAAGCTGATGGGTTCAGCTGGCTTGCGGTTGTCCAGGACAAACGAGTGGCAGGACTGGAGAGGAGCTGTGCAAAGGAGGAAGGAAGAGCAAATTGCTGTGCCCTATACCACTTGTGCTCACCTAATAAACTTGCATTTCTAAGTAAATGTTTGACTGTTTCAAAGAACTTGGTGTCCCATGCATTGTGTGTGGTGGCTCATGAGGATGGAAGCATAGAGGAAGCGGAGGCCTGCGGCCTACAAGTGAGTGTGATGCACCCCACACCCTACAGCACTCTGGGACACGGGCACTTCTTGTTTGTAAAGTGGTAGAGTGCAACCGGACAGCAGCTCGGTCGCGACTACCGCTCTGCCACACTTTACTTTTGGCATGGTGATCCATGCATTAGGAAACCTTTACAGATTTGGGTAAGGATCCAGTGAAAGAAAAGATGATGCTGAACACCAATAACAAAATGGCGGTGAGTGGCGCAAAATGGTTATATGGACCCATCCATCAGGGGTGTACCCTAAGAGAAACCGCCAGGAAGAGGCTTGTCCAGAGAGTCTGTCCCCTGGTTAGCAGTACCTGCCCAAATAAGCACGACGAAAGATAAAGAAACCACGTCTATTGCAGCAAGTTAATGGATAATGGGCGGACACTGCCAGGTGAACTGTAAGTAGCTCCTGGAAAGGGTGGAACCATGAAGGGCCTCAGAAGCCAGAAGAGAAGACGCCATTTGTTGGTATTGAATCGTCTAGAGAAGAACAGGGTGAGATCATTGCAGAGTCGAGCGAGACCTCTGGGAGTGCGATCGAAGGAGTGGAAGAACCAGAGCAGGCCAGACCGACAGTAACAGGGCAGGAGCAGGAGCCTGTGGTCCAGAATTGTATGACTTCACAGAACCATCAATGCCCGAACCCAGGCCGCAGCCTTCATCGCTGTGGTTCTTGCGAACTGCAAACGGGAGAGCCAGGATCCAGCTACTGATGAGCGAACTGAGCAGGTTGGGCTAGTCGGAAGAGAGGAGGCAAGCCGTGACCAGGAGATATGCTAGTGGGCCCACTAGTCATAAGGTACGGGGGAAGGTAGTCACCTATGACCCCGAGAGTGAATTAGGGTTCATTAAGGAACTAGGGACCAGTTTCCACATTTTGTTTAAGTGGATGTCAATCGAGACAGAGCACCTACCCCAAAGACTTCAGTAGCCGACGGCAGGGACCAGGGTCACCTTCTTAAAGATGGAGGGGCGACACGGGTGGTATGCTGTGAGCATGATCCAGGAAAGCAGGGAGCAGCATGACCCCTTTCTGCAAAATGAACGGACCCGGGAGAGACTTCTCGAGATGGCTCGAGCAGGGGTCATCACACTTGGGAAATAAGATGGTCTTTGCAGGTCCCCACCTCCTATGTGGTGGCAGTCAATACTGCAGGTGACGCAGGGGGCTGTCGCCTATTTATACATGTTGGTAACTCCTGGGAATCAGCCTCCAGGGAGCAGATGGAGACAATCCCCAAATCCACCTAAGGAAGAATTAGGAGATAATGAGGATGCCTGAATACAAAATTTTTTTCCAGAGAAAAAGAAGGTTCAGTTGTGCCCATTGCATAGGAGAACCACCAAAACAAACTATTCCACATTCCAGGGGGCCAGAGGCCCTGCAATAACCAGAAACCAACTGATGTTGGCCAGGACAGCTGACGAGTTTTGTGTCTCCCCAACTCCCAGTTTGTTTTACTCATGCGTGTACCTCTCTGCCAGGGCCAGTTTTAGACAAAATGGGACCCTGGGAAAAAGTTAAAAGTGAGATCCCAAATGCTCACATATTGCACCAGCATACAGAAACATTTTGGTTGCATTTACATGCGCTGAGTTTAGGCCATTAAATGAGCGTGATCGACAATATTGAAGTCGTTCGATCGTTTGTTTCCCGGCCTCTTTAGGGTATGTGCACACGTTCAGTAATTGGCAGCGCTTTGGACGCAGCACATGTCCACTGCGTCCAAAGTGCTGCCAGTTAATTAACGCAGGTAAATCCGCATGTGTTGATTGAACAGTGTGGATTAACCGCATCCAATATATTGTATTGGTGAGATTTATCTTGCAGAGGCTCGCGTCTCCATAAGATAAATAGACATGCTGCGGCCTGGAGAGACATGCTGCTTGTCAGTCTCTACGGGTGATCCACGGGCATCTATGCATGAATAGTGGACATGGGATTTCTTGAAATCTCATCCACTATGCTGTAAGATCTGGATGCTGCACAAGTACGCAGCATCCAACCCGCATCGTTTACTGATCGTATGCACCTACCTTTACTACAGCTGAGGAAGAATGATTGGTACAAATAGTTCTCGATACAGTATAATGCAGGACCCATATAGTACATATAGTAAAATGCGCTCCCCATGGTCCTTGATAGAGTATAATGCAGCCCCACTCAAAGTATAATGCAGTCCACCTCAGAGTATAATGCAGCCCATTCAGAGTATAATGTATTCCCCTCAGAGTATAATGTAGTCCCCTCATAGTACATAATGCAGCCCTCCCACCCAAGTATAATGCAGCACCCCAAGTATAATTCAGCCCCTCTGAGTATAATGCAGCCCACACCGAGTATAATGCAGCCCCCTGAGTATAATGCAGCCCCCCACACACAGTATAATGCAGCCCCCCAGTATATAAAGCAGCCCCCTCAGAGTAAAACACAGCCCCCTCAGAGTATAATGCAGCCCCCTCAAAGTATAGTGCAGCCCCACCCATAGTATAATGCAACCCGACCAGAGTATAAAGCAGCCCCCGTTAAACAATATAATGTAGTCCCTTCATAGAACATAATGCAGCCCCCACAGAGTATAATGCATCCCCCCACAGACACAGCATAATGCAGCCCCTTCAGAGTATAATGCAGCCACAAGCATAATGCAGCTCCCCCGAGTATAATGCAGCCCCCCGAGCATAATGCAGCCCTCCCTGAGTAAATTGCAGCCCTCTCAGAGTATAATGCATCCCTTCACACACAGTATAATTCAGCCCTCCCCACAAACACACAAAATATAGTGCAGCCCCCATTCACAGTATAATGCAGTCCCCACATATACAGCATAGTGCAGTCCCCCACATACACAGTCTAGTGGATTTCACCCACATACAGTAAAATGCAGCCCCACACAGTATAATGCAGCCCCCCCACACAAACAAAATACAGTATAGTGCAGTTCCTCCACATACAGTATAGTGCAGTCTGCCCACACACAGTATAGTGCAGCACACACACATACACAATACAGTATAGTGCAGTCCCCCCACAATACTTACCTCTCCTCCTCATTCCCATGCTGCTCTTGGTTCTTTAGATTAGAGCATCTCAGCATCTCTTAATCTCCCTTGCTGGCACATGCTGAGTCAGTAGCAGAGGGGGAGTGATGTGAGAGGGAGCATCACCTGATGCTCTCTCCTCCATCACTGCTTTCAACTGTATCGGTGTATATGATGACAATAAGTTGAATGCACGATGCGGGGGGAGGGGGCAGCGCAGGGCCCCTCTTATTCAGGTGTTCCACAGCGGCAGCGTAGTGTACTACTATTAGCGACCACTGGCTGAAGGCCTCTGGAGGAGCTGGGTCCATAGGCAGCTGTCTGGTCTGCCTGCCCTTAACCCTTGCCCTGCTCCTTGCTGAATTGCGGGACTGTGAACCACTAAGGGTCTCAAAACCTTTCTGCCTTATGAACTGTATAACTTAAAGGGACTTTTGTGCACAAAAAAGGGAGGGAGCCAGGTCAGGTCTGTAAGAACTGTGCTCCAAAACTGTAGGAGCTGATGAGGTGTAGGCAATGGGCCTGTGATTAAATAGGAACTTAGACACACTGTGTCAGGGTCTTCTTTCTAGAGAGACCAGTGTCATGTGGACCCATGAATGAACTGGACTATGCTTATGGACTGTTGGGCAACTGTTAACTAGAGATGAGCAAATATTTCAATGTTTGGTTTGGAATAGGATCGCCGAATTTGCAAAATTCTTCAATTTATTTGTCAAATATTTGACGAACATAACCGAATGCAGTCAAGTCAATGGGAGGCAAAAAAAACAAAGCATGCACCACACCTTATCACGGCCCCAAATGTTGCCAAAACACATCAAATGAGGGACAGACACCCGGAATGTGGCCTCAATTCACCCACAGTACAAAAGGTAGCATGGCACTAAAGCAATCAGTCAGGCATAAGGTATCGGGGTCTGGGCCAGCATTTAAAGTTTCAATTGAACATCACAGTAAGACGAGGTGAGTGAGGGATCAGTGTAAGCCTCCTTTGCTGGGAGCCTTGAAACCACATGCAACAGCTCAACCTGCTTTCATGCTCAGCCACACTCAGGTGGCACAAATAGTTTGGTAACACGGGTAGCTGACTCCAAGTAGGTGAAGGCCTAACAGTCTCGGAGGCCTACAGCTACAGGCAACACGCATGAAGGAGACCCAACCAGGAGTCTACACATTTTCAAAAAATAGTGGCAGACACTACCAAAGCATCAATTTCACCACAGTAGAAATAGTATAATAGGGACTGACAGGTAATCCACTACATCGAATGAAGCAGATGGACACCCAAGTGTGGTGAACACTTTTGATCTGGCTTCTGAGTTTGGGCTCCCTCTGGTGGTTGCTGCTGGTAATGGAGCTGGTCTGGCTGACAGAAGTCAATCACCTGAAGAGGATGATTGGAGGTCAGGTGTTACAGACTGGAGAGATTTAAGTGAGCAGCCTTCCCTTAGTTGTTGCCCGGTGATTTGGTATTTTTCCTGAGCCTTCTGGAAGTCTGCTTGCTCCCTGCTTTGTCCTGCATCTTTCAGTAAAGTTATTTGTCTATTTTAATCTGTGTTCTTTTTCCCTTTTTGCTTTTCTCTGTTCTCTGTCTTGCTGGTGTGAGTTCCGCCAGGTTCCCTGCTGGACCTGTGCTGGACCCTGTTTTCCTCTGCCACAGCTTATGTCAGTCTTATCTGTATTTCTAGTCCCCTGTTATTTCAGTATCTGTTGTTTTGCATCTAGTTCACATCAGAGTTCTGATTTAGTGGGGGAGAGGTCGTGTGGCCTCAGTATTTTTGCATATCAGACGAGTTGGAATTTTTCTTAGGGTTTTTGCGGGATTGCAGACAGTATCCTTTCCTGTCCTATTCTATCCCGACAGTTTGGGCCCCAGCATTTGCTTACTCTATTTTCTGCCTGTGTTTTGTACTTCATCTGTCTCACTGGCAATATATGTTTGGGGGCCATCTATTCCTTTGGAGCTCTACTCCGGGGCAGTTTAGCTTTCCTCTTTCTCTCTTTAAGCTTAGTTAACTCTTTGGCTGTGTCGAAGCGTCTAAGGCATCGTATATATGTCCCCCGTAAACATACTAACCCAAAGAATAAAACTGCTTTATCAACTTTACCACAAGCGGAACGGTATAAACACCCCCTCAAAAGAAATTCATGAATTGCTGATTTTTGTTCATTCTAACCTCCCAAAAATCAAAATAAAAAGTGATCAAAAAATGTCACGTGCTCAAAAATGGTACCAATAAAAATGACATCTCGTACCGCAAAAAATAATACCTCACATGGCTCTGTGGGCCAAAACATGCAAAAATTATAGCTCTCAAAATGTGGTGAAGCAAAAACTATTTTTTGCAATAAAAAGCGTCTTTTAGCGTGACAACTGCCAATCATAAAAACCCGCTATAAATAGTAAATCAAGCCCCCCTTTACCACCCCCTTAATTAGGGAAAAATAATAAAATTAAAAAAATGTACACTACCGGTCAAAAGTTTAGGGTCACTTAGAAATTTCCTTATTTTTGAAAGAAAAGCAGTTTTTTTCCAATGAAGCTGACATTAAATGATTCAGAAATACACTCTATACAGTGTTAATGTGGTAAATGACTATTCTAGCGGCAAACGTCTAGTTTGTAATGCAATATCTTCATAGGTGTATAGAGGCCCATTTCCAACAACCATCACTCCAGTGTACTTATGGTATTTTGTGTTCGCTAACTGTGTAAGAAGGCTAATAGATGGTTAAAATACCCTTTAAAACCCTTGTGCAAGTATGTTAACACAGCTGAAAACCGTTTGGTTGATTAGAGAAGCTATAAACCTGACCTTCCTTTGAGCTTGTTGACAATCTGGAGCATTACATTTGTTGGTTCCATTAAACTCTCAAAATGGCCAAAAAAAAAGAACTTTCTTGTGAAACTCGACAGTCTATTCTTGTTCTTAGAAATGAAGGCTATTCCATGCGAAAAATTACCAAGAAACTGAAGAATTCATACAATGGTGTGTAGTACTCCCTTTAGAGGAGTGCACAAACAAGCTCTAACCAGAGAAGAAAGACAAGTGGGAGGCCCCGCTGCACAACTGAGCAACAAGACAAGTACTTTAGAGTCTTTAGTTTGAAAAATTGACGCCTCACAGGTCCTCAACTGGCAGCTTCATTAAACAGTACACATTAAACGCCAGTGTCAACATCTACAGTGAAGAGGCGATTTGGGGATGCTGGCTTTCAGGGCAGATTGGCAAAACAAAAGCCATATTTAAGACTGGCTTAAATGAAAGGAAAATATTAATATGGGCAAAAGAACACAGACATTGGACAGAGGAATATTGGCTTTTGTTTTGCCAATCTGCCCTGAAGGCCAGCATCCCCAAATCGCCTCTTCACTGTAGATGTTGACACTGGCGTTTAATGTGTACTGTTTAATGAAGCTGCCAGTTGAGGACCTGTGAGGCGTCAATTTTTCAAACTAAAGACTCTAATGTACTTGTCTTGTTGCTCAGTTGTGCAGCGGGGCCTCCCACTTGTCTTTCTTCTCTGGTTAGAGCTTGTTTGTGCACTCCTCTAAAGGGAGTACTACACACCATTGTATGAATTCTTCAGTTTCTTGGTAATTTTTCGCATGGAATAGCCTTCATTTCTAAGAACAAGAATAGACTGTCGAGTTTCACAAGAAAGTTCTTTTTTTTTGGCCATATTGAGAGTTTAATTGAACCAACAAATGTAATGCTCCAGATTCTCAACAAGCTCAAAGGAAGGTCAGGTTTATAGCTTCTCTAATCAACCAAACGGTTTTCAGCTGTGTTAACATACTTGCACAAGGGTTTTAAAGGGTATTTTAACCATCTATTAGCCTTCTTACACAGTTAGCGAACACAAAATACCATAAGTACACTGGAGTGATGGTTGTTGGAAATGGGCCTCTATACACCTATGAAGATATTGCATTACAAACTAGACGTTTGCCGCTAGAATAGTCATTTACCACATTAACACTGTATAGAGTGTATTTCTGAATCATTTAATGTTAGCTTCATTGGAAAAAAACTGCTTTTCTTTCAAAAATAAGGAAATTTCTAAGTGACCCTAAACTTTTGACCGGTAGTGTATATATTCCCATTTTACAATTAGGGTTAGGGTTATAGTTGCGGCTAAAGTTAGGGTTAGAGTTGGGGATAAAGTAAGGATTAGGGTTAGAGTTGGGATTAGGGTTAGGGGTGTGTTAGGGTTAGGTTTGTGATTAGGGTTGGTACTAGGGTTAGGGGTGTGTTGGGGTTAGGGTTGGAGTTAGAATTGGGGCGTTTCCACTGTTATGGCACATCAGGAGCTCTCCAAATGTGACATGGTGTCTGATCTCAATTCCAGCCAATTCTGCATTGAAAAAGTCAAATGGTGCTCCTTCCCTTCTGAGCTCTGCCATGCGCCCAAACAGTAGTTCACCCCCACATATGGTGTATCACCATACTCAGGACAAATTGCACAATAACTTTTGGGGGCCAATTTCTTCTGTTACCCTTGAGAAAATAAAAAATTGGGGGCGAAAATATCATTTTTGTAAAAAAAAAAATATATTTTTTTGTTTTTACGGCCGTACGTTATAAACTTCTGTGAAGCACTTGGGGTTTTATACCGCTCACCACACATCTAGATAAGTTCCTTGTGGGGTCTATTTTCCAAAATGGGGTCACTTGTGGGGGGTTTCCACTGTTTAGGCACATCAGGGGCTCTCCAAATGCGACATGACGCCCGCAGACCATGCCATCAGTCTGCAATCCAAAATGTCACTACTTCCGTTCCGAGCCCCGACGTGTGCCCATACAGTAGTTTTCTCCAACATATTGGGTATCAGTGTACTCAGGACAAATTGGACAACAACTTTTGGGGTCCAATTTCTCCTTTTACCCCTGTCAAAATAAAATATTGGGGGCGAAAAAAATCATTTTTGTTAAAAAAAAGATTTTTTATTTTTACGGCTGTACGTTATAAACTTCTGTGAAGCACTTTGGGGTTCAAAGTGCTCACCACACATCTAGATAAGTTCCTTGGGGGTCTATTTTCCAAAATGGGGTCACTTGTGGGGGGTTTCTACTGTTTGGGTACTTCAGGGGCTCTCCAAATGCAATATGACGTCCGCAGACCATTCCATCAAAGTCCATCACAGTAGTTTTCTCCCACATATTGGGTATCAACATACTCAGGACAAATTGGACACCAACTTTTGGGGTCCAATTTCTCCTGTTACCCTTGGGAAAATAAAAAGTTGGGAAATAAAAGATCATGTTTGTGGAAAAAATATGATCTTTTTATTTTCAAGCTCGGGCGTTATAAACTTTAGGGAAACACCTGGTGGTTCAAAGTTCTCACCACACATCTAGATAAGTTCCTTGAGGGGTCTAGTTTCCAAAATGGTGTCATTTGTGGGAGGTTTCCACTGTTTAGTCAGATCAGGAGCTCTCCAAACAGACATGGCGTCCAGCCAATTCTGCGTTGAAAAAGTCAAACGGCGCTCCAGGACAAATTGCACAATAACTTTTGGGGTCTTGTTACCCTTGGGAAAATAAAAATTGGGGTGAAAAGATCATTTTTGTGGAAAAAATATGATTTTTTAATTTTACGGTTCTACGTTATAAACTTGTGTGAAGCACTTGGGGGTTCAAATTGCTCACCACAGATCTAGATAAGTTCCTTAGGGGTCTAGTTTCCAAAATGCGGTCACTTGTGGGGAGTTTCCACTGTTTAGGCACATCAGGGCTCTCCAAATGCAACACGGTGTCCAATCTCAAATCCAGCCAATTTTGGTTGGAAAAAGTCAAATGGCGCTCGTTCCATTCCGAACTTTGCCGTGCTCCCAAACAGTGGTTCCCCCCCACATATGGGGTATCAACGTACTCAGGACAAATTGGACAAAAACTTTTGTGGTCCAATTTCTCCTGTTACCCTTGGGAAAATAAAAAATTAGTGACTAAAATATAATTTTTGTGGGAAAAAATAGGATTTTTTATTTTCATGCCCGGGCATTATAAACTTGTTTGAAGCACTTGGGGGTTCAAAGTGCTCACCACAGATCTAGATTTGTTCCATAGGGGTCTAGTTTCCAAAACGGGGTCACTTGTGGGGGGTTTCCACTGCTTAGGCACATTTGGGTACTGCAAACGGAACATGACACCCATCAACGTCTGCATTCCAAAACGTTATTACTTCCTTTACAAGCCCTGCCGTGCGCCCAAACAGTTCACCCCCCATATATGGGGCATCAGCGTACTCAGGACAAATTGGACAACAACTTTTGGGGTCCAATTTTCTTGGGAAAAAACAAAAATTTGGGACTAAAAAATCATTTTTGTGGAAAATTGTTTCTTGTTTTTTTCACACCCAGGCATTATAAACTTTTGTGAAACACTTGGGGGTTCAAAGTGCTCACAACAGATCTAGATAAGTTCCATAGGGGGTCTAGTTTCTAAAATGGTGTTACTTGTGGGGGTTTCCACTGTTTAGGCACATCAGAGGCTCTTCAAATGCGACATGGCGTCCAATCTCAATTCCAGCCAATTTTGGTTTGAAAAAGTCAAACGGCGCTCCTTCCCTTACGAGCTCTGCCGCGCGCCCAAACAGTGGTTTTCCCCCACATATGGGGTATTGGCATACTCAGGAGAAATTGCACAACAATTTTATCTGTCCATTTTCTCCTTTTACCCTTGTGAAAATAAAAAATTTGTAAAAGATAATTTTTGTGACTAAAAAGTTAAATATTCATTTTTTTCCTTCCACGTCCTCCTGTGAAGCACCTGAAGGGTTAATAAACTTATTGAATGTGGTTTTGAGTACCTTGAGGGGTGCAGTTTTTAGAATGGTGTCACTTTTGGGTATTTTCTGCCATATAGACCCCTCAAAGTGACTTCAAATGTGAGGTGGTCCCTAAAAAAAATGGCTTTGTAAATTTTGTTGTAAAAATGAGAAATCGCTAGTCAAATTTTAACCCTTACAATTTCCTAACAAAAAAAAATTTTGGTTCCAAGATTGTGCTGATGTAAAGTAGACATGTGGGAAATGTTATTTATTAACTATTTTGTGTGGCATATTTCTCTGTTTTAAGGGAATAAAATTCAAAGTTTGAAAATTGTAAAATTTTTAAAATTTTCTCCATATTTGCGTTTTTTAAAAATAAACACAAGTTAAATCGAATAAATTTTACCATTAACATGAAGTACAAAATGTCATGAGAAAACATTCTCAGAATCGCGAAGATCCGTTGAAGCATTTCAGAGTTATAACCTCATAAATAGACAGTGGTCAGAATTGTAAAAATTGGCATGATCATTAAAGTGCAAACCACCCATGGGGTGAAGGGGTTAATACCTAAATTCTTTATAATAAATCTTTTTATAAATATTTTATATTATTTTTTTTAAAAAAATTTAAGAATTTTTTGGGCTTTTTTAAAAATGTTTTTTATATTTTTATTTCCATTTTTAATCATATATAATCATGTGCTAATAGAACCTCGAATATAAGTATATGGATTTATATTTTATATCCCTTATTTATAATATTTTATACATCCCTCACAGAATAGTATAACATTTGTTCACTCAATATGGTCAAAAAAACTTTTTATTTCTTAATCTAAAAAAAAAATATCCAATATAATCTTCCACATTTCTGTAATATTGGAATCACCTGTTATAATCAATAAAAACACTGTTAATTCGGTAATGTCTATAAGGGAAAAATCAAAAAATGTTTAAATATACATTGGAAAAATATGTAAAAAATATATATATAAAAAAAGAATGAATCAATCAGCTGCCGCAAACCAAATTAAATCGTATGGCTTATATTACTGTATATTCCTTATTTAAGCCATTAGTGCTTCAGCTATTCAAAGTAAAAATCCAATAAACATCCCTTCGCAGAAGGATTTTCTTAATACTACCTCCTCTCCTTGGTAAAACAACCTGCTCTACAATTTGAAATTTAAGTTGCGGCACTGAATGATTTTTTTCTTTGAAATGAAATGGTAAAGTCTCCAACCTGCAAAGCTGAGCAGGCAACAGCAATCAGAGAAAGTTGGAGCCAGATTGATGAAGAGTAGAATTGAGCGAAACAGGTCGTCAAATTCATAAGTCGTCGACTTTCGCTGAAGTCGAGTTTCGCCGATTGAAACCCGACCATAGCGTGAAGTCGGCCATGCGGTCGTTGACCCCAGCGCCAAAGTCGGTTTTCCCATAATGCTTGCAGGCGCCTTTTTTCAGCCAATGAGCAAGGACGTACTGTTGGCAACGAGATGACATGGGCAGCGTCCACCACCAACTTAGAGAAGGGCATTGCAGTGCAGTGATTGGCTTACTTTGGGGGGCGTCATAGTGTCTATAAAAGCCCTCAGCGCCGACCTCCATTTTACTTCTGCCGATCTTAACAGTAGGAGAGGTTGCTGACGCTGTTTATCAGTAGGGAGAGCATTAGGGCTGTAAAGAGAAGTTCTTATGTGCTTGTGCTGATAGCAAATGTGCTGTACAGTTAGTGTGCGTGACGGGGAAGATTTTCTTATGTGCAGCAGCGCTGGTTATTAGGCTGCCTGATTACTGTATTGCTGTGTGTACACTGCTGTGCAGACTGCTTTTTACACATCACTAATACTTTTATTTTTTTTTCTGCACAGTTACCGAGAGTTCATTTTTTCCCACACCATATAGAGGTGTACGCTCCTCACACACTACCATGCACCGGCTGGTCTCACGGACAAATACATGCTGACTAGAGTTAAGTGAAACAGGTCGTTCATTTTCAAAAATCGCCGATTTTCGCCAAAGTTGGCTTTCATAAAACGAAACCCGACCGTGGAGTGAGTTCGGTCATGTGTTCGGCGACCATTTTGCCGGAGTCGGTTTTCCCCTACACTTTAACCCCTTCATGACCCAGCCTATTTTGACCTTAAAGACCTTGCCATTTTTTGCAATTCTGACCAGTGTCCCTTTATGAGGTAATAACTCAGGAACGCTTCAACGGATCCTAGAGATTCTAAGATTATTTTTTCGTGACATATTGGGCTTCATGTTACTGGTAAATTTAGGTTGATAATTTTTGCGTTTACTTGTGAAAAAAAATGGAAATTTGGCGAAAATTTCGCAATTTTCAAATTTTGAATTTTTATTCTGTTAAATCAGAGAGTTATGTGACACAAAATAGTTAATAAATAACATTTCCCACATGTCTACTTTACATCAGCACAATTTTGGAAACAAAATTTTTTTTGTTAGGAAGTTATAAGGGTTAAAAGTTGACCAGCGATTTCTCATTTTTACAACAAAATTTACAAAGCCATTTTTTTTACGGACCACCTCACATTTGAAGTCACTTTGAGGGGTCTATATGGCAGAAAATACCCAAAAGTGACACCATTATAAAAACTGCACCCCTCAAGCTACTCAAAACTACATTCAAGAAGATTATTAACTCTTCAGGTGCTTCACAGGAACTAAAGCAACGTGGAAGGAAAAAATGGTCATTTTCATTTTTCCAACAAAAATTTTCTTTTAGCATCAATTTTTTCATTTTTACATGGGCAACAGGATAAAATTGATCCTAAAATTTGTTGGGCAATTTCTCCTGAGCACACCGATACTTCATATGTGGTCATAAACCACTGTTTGGGCGCACGGCATTGCTCAGAAGGGAAGGAGCGCCATTTGACTTTTTGAATGGAAAATTTGCTGGAATATTTAGCGGTTGCCATGTCGCATTTGGAGAGTCCCTGTGTGCCTAAACATTGGAGATCCCCCACAAGTGACCCCATTTTGGAAACTAGACCCCCAAAGGAACTTATCTAGATGCATAGTGAGCACTTTGAACCCCCAGGTGCTTCACAAATTGATCTGTAGTACTTTTTTTTCACAAAAATTTTCTTTTAGCCTTAGTTTTTTCATTTTCACATGGGCAACAAGATAAAATGGATCCTAAAATTTGTTGGGCAATTTCTCATGAGTACATCGATACCTCATATGTGGTCATAAACCACTGTTTGGGCGCACGGCAGGGCTCAGCAGGGAAGGAGCGCAATTTGACTTTTTGAATGGAAAATATGCTGGAATATTTAGCGGTTGCCATTTCGCATTTGTAGAGTCCCTGTGTGCCTAAACATTGGAGCTCCCCCACAAGTGACCCAATTTTGGAAACTAGACCCCCCAGGGAACTTATCTAAATGCATAGTGAGCACTTTGAACCCCCAGGTGCTTCACAAATTGATCCGTAAATAAAAGAAAGTACTTTTTTTTCACAAAAATTTTCTTTTAGCCTCAGTTTTTTCATTTTCACATGGGAAACAGAATAAAGTGGTTCCTAAAATTTGTTGTGCAATTTATCCTGAGTACACAGATACCTCATATGTGGTCATAAACCACTGTTTGGGCGCACGGCAGATCCCAGAAGGGAAGGAGCGCCATTTGACTTTTTGAATGGAAAATTAGCTCCAATCGTTAGCGGACACCATGACGCGTTTGGAGAGTCCCTGTGTGCCTAAACAGTGAAAAAAAACCACATTTGACACCATTTTGGAAACTAGATCCCTTATGGAACTTATCTAGATGTGTTGTGAGCACTCTGAACCCCCAAGTGCTTCACAGAAGTTTATAACGCAGAGCAGTGAAAATAAAAAAATCATTTTTGTTCCTCAAAAATCATTTTTAGACCGCTATTTTTTATTTTCCCAATGGTAACAGGATAAATTGGACCGCAAAAGTTGTTGTCCAATTTTTCCTGAATACGATGGTGTCCCATATGTGGTGGGGAACCACTGTTTGTGCGCACGGCAGGGCTCAGAACGGAAGGAGCGCCATTAATGGAAAATTAGCTCCAATCGTTAGCGGACACCATGTCGTGTGCCTAAACTTTGGAGCTCCCCCACAAATGCCCCCATTTTGGAAACTAGACCCCCTAAGGAACTTATCTAGATGCACAGTGAGCACTTTGAACCCCCAGGTGCTTCACAGAAGTTTATAACGCAGAGCCGTGAAAATAAAAAATCATTTTTTTCTCAAAAAATGATTTTTCAGCTCCCTATTTTTTATTTTCACAATGGTTACAGTTGAAATTGGACTCCAAAAGATGTTGTCCAGTTTGTCCTGAGTACGCTGGTACCCCATATGTGGGGGGAACCACTGTTTGGGCACACGTCAGGGCTTGGAAGGGATGTAGTGACGCTTTGAAATGCCGAATTCATGGAATGGTCTGCTGGCATCTTGTTAAGTTTGCAGAGCCCCTGATGTGCCTAAGCAGTAGAAACCCCCCACAACTGACCCCATTTTGGAAACTAGACCCCCCAAGGAACTTATCTAGATGTGTGATGAGCACTTTGAACCCCCAAAAGCTACACAGAAGTTTATAACTGCAGGGCATGAAAATAAAAAAATCATATTTTTTCCACAAACATGATCTTTTAGTCCCCAAGTTTTTTATTTTCCTAAGGGTAACAGGAGAAATTAGACCCCAAAATGTGTTTTCCAATTTGTCCTGAGTACGCTGATATCTCATATGTGGGAGAAAACTACTGTATGGGCACACGTCGGGGCTCAGAAGGGAAGTAGTGATGTTTTGAAACTCCGACTTGATGGAATGGTCTGTGGGCGTCATGTTACGTTTGCAGAGCCCCTGATGTGCCTAAACTGTGGAAACCCCCCCAAGTGACCCCATTTTGGAAACTAGACCACCCAAGGAACTCATCTAGATGTGTAGTGAGCACTTTGAACCCCCAAGTGCTTCACAGAAGTTTATAACCCAGAGTCATGAAAATAAAAAATCATTTTTTTCCCTCAAAAAAGTGATTTTTTTAGCCCACAATTTTTTATTTTCACAAGGGTAACAGGAGAAATTGGACCGCAAAAGTTGTTGTCCTGTTTGTCCTGAGTACGCTGGTACCCCATATGTGGGGGGGGAACCACTGTTTGGGCATAAGTCGGGGCTCGGAAGAGAAGTAGTGACGTTTTGTAATTCCGACTTGATGGAATGGTCTGCGGGCATCATGTTACGTTTGCAGGGCCCATGATGTGCCTAAACAGTAGAAACCCCCCCAAGTGACCCCATTTTGGAAACTAGATCCCCCAAGGAACTCCTCTAGATGTGTGGTGAGCACTTTGAATCTCCAAGTTCTTCACAGAAGTTTATAACGCAGAGCCGTGAAAATAAAAAATATTTTTTTCCACAAACATAATATTTTAGTACTCAATTTTTTCCCTAGGGTAACAGGAGAAATTAGACCCCAAAGATGTTGTGCAATTTTTCCTGAGTACGCTGATACCCCATATGTGGGGGTAAACCACTGTTTGGGCACACGTCGGGGCTCGGAACAAAGGGAGCACTGTTTGACTTTTTGAACGCAAAATTTGCAGGAATCAATGGTGGCGCCATGTCGTGTTTGGAGACCCCCTGATGAGCCTAAATAGTGGAAACCCCTCAATTCTAACTCCAACCCTCACCCAACACACTCCTAACCACAACCCTAACCCCTACACACCCCTAATCCGAACCCTAACCATAAACCTAACCCTAACCACAAGTCTAAACCTAATCCCAACCCTAACCCCAAAACACCCCTAACACTAATCCTAACTCTAACCCTAACCACAAGCCTAACCCTAATCCCAACCCTAACCCCAACCCTAACCCTAATTCCAACCTTAACCCTAATTCTAACCATAACCCTAATTCCAACCCTAACCTAAATTCCAACCCTAACCCTAATTCTAACTGTAACCCTAATTCTAACCTTAACCCTAATTCTAACCCTAATGCTGAAGCCTAGGTTCACATTACGTTTTACCAGCCCATTCTATACATAGCGTTGACGGGCTGGTAAAAGTATAGCATAACGCGATCGCGTTATGCTATACCCGCTAGTGCAGATGAATCAGCAGATGATTCATCTGTGCTAGCGGTGACGGAGCCCAGACGCTGCAGGCCGCGTCCGAGGCTCCATCACTGAATGATGGCAAGTCGCAAATGCATGCCGCTTTAACGGCATGCGTCGCGATGCATCCGCAAATGGCGGTGAATGGCAGCGTTAACAGACTACGTTACACCAAGTTATACCACGGTGTAACGCAGTCCGTCTAACGGACTGCCATTTCGCGATAACCCTAACCTAACTGTTGTGAATGGGTTTGAGATGAGTTCTGAGCAGAGGCTCCCTCTGGTGGTTACAAGCGGTACTAGTGAGGATTGTGAGGACTGGGAATCAGGTGTTACTGATTGGTCTTTTATAAGGGAGTCATTTTCCCATCAGGGTTGCCGGTGATCAATTGTTCTGGTCTGAATCCTTCTTTCCAGTTTCCCTTGTAGCCTGCTGTGTCGTGTCTGCATCTCCTGCTATCAGATAAGACAATTTCTTATTTTGTGTTTTTGCTATATTTTTGCATTTTGTCCTGCACTTCTGTGGGGCCTTCAGGGTCCCCTCCGGGGGCTTCTGCCCTCTCAGTTTAGTCCAGCCACTGTGTTTTGTACTTTTGCTTTTTCCAGTTTTTTCAGTGGCTGCTGTTTTGTTTTTGTTACACCAGAGAACTAATTTAGGTGGTAGAGGTCGTGTGATCTCAGGTGATTTTGAAATTAGTAGAGTTGGTGTTTTTTCAGGGTTTTCTGAGATTGCAGTAAGTACCCTTCCTATCCTTTTCTATTTAGATAGTTTGGGCCCCAGCGTTTGCTCATACTATTTTCTTTCTGTGTCAGTATTTCCTCTTGTCTAACCGCCATTACATGTTTGGGGGCTTTCTATTATCTTTGGGGTTCTGCTCCGGGGCAGATAGCTTTCCTATTTCTATCTTTAGGTGTAGTTAGTTTCTCAGGCTGTGACGAGGCGTCTAGGACCAACGTAGGAACGCTCCACGGCTGCCTCTAGTTGCGGTGGTTAGTCAGGGTACTGCAATCTCATAGATTCCAACTGCTCTGGTGTATTTCCTTTTTTACCTGCACTCCTCAGCTACTGTAACATAACAGTATCACCGGCCATAAAAATTGTATGGTACTCACAGAAGGGAAAAAATATTTTGAAGGAAGAAAAGTTGTCAGAGATATTTTTCTGTTTGTTGAAATTTTTTTTTTTTTTTTTTCCCTCTGTATCTCTGGGTGCTGGGGAGGATCTTTTCTCCCAATGGAGTTTGCACAGTTGTCTGGCCGTGTGGATCAGCTTGCCACTGAGGTTCGGAGTATTGCTATCTATCTTGCTAGGTTGCCTGTTGTGGAACCTAGGATTCCCATGCCAGATTTGTTTTTAGGGGATCGAGCTAAGTTTCAGAATTTCAAAAATAATTGTAAATTGTTTCTTGCCTTAAAATCTAAGTCCTCAGGAAACGCAGCGCAGCAGGTTCAAATTATCATCTCTCTCCTGCGCGGCGATCCTCAGGATTGGGCTTTTTCCCTGATACCTGGGATCCTGTTTTGAGTGATGTTGATGCATTTTTTCAGGCTTTGGGGTTATTGTACGATGAGCCTAATGTCACTGATCAAGCTGAAAAAGCCTTGTTGGCATTAAATCAGGGGCTTGATGACGCTGAGTTATACTGTCAGAGATTCCGTAGGTGGGCAGTCCTGACCAAATGGAATGACGACGCTTTGGCGGCCCTTTTCCGGAAGGGTCTGTCGGATAATGTAAAAGATGTTATGGTGGGATTCCCTGTCCCCTCTGGTCTCAATGATTCTATGTCATTAGCGATTCAAATTGACAGACGTTTGCGTGAGCGGAGAAGTATGCGTGGAATAGTGTTGCCTTGTGAACCTGCTTCTGAATCCATGCAGTGTGATAGAGTGGTGTCTGGGGCACAGCGTCATGAGTTTCGAAAGCGCAATGGGTTATGTTTCTACTGTGGTGATGCCTCTCATGCTATTTCAGTCTGCCCTAAGCGGGGAAGACGTTTTGCACGCTCAGTTGTCTTGGGTAGTGTTCAGACTAAGTTTTTATTAACTGTCACTCTGATATGCTCTCTGTCCTCATTTTCTGCTCAGGCTTTCGTTGATTCTGGAGCAGCTATTAACCTGATGGATTATGATTTTGCTAAACGTTGTGGGTTTCCCTTGATACCCCTACAGAAGTCTATTCCTTTACTGGGGATCGATTCTACCCCTTTGGCTGAGAATAAACCCCAGTTTTCTACTCAGGTGATAATGAGGGTTGAACCTGATCACCAGGAGTGCTGCAAATTTTTGGTTCTATATAATCTGCATGACATTATAGTGCTGGGTTTCCCTTGGTTACAGTCTCATAATCCTGTTTTGGATTGGAAATCTGTGTCTGTAACCAGTTGGGGCTGCCAATGTGTTAATACCAACACTCCTGTTTTTTCTGCCTCCCCCCAGGCTGAGGATGTTCCTGACTTTTTGTTTGATTTTTCTGATGTGTTTAGCGAAAGTAAATCTGCATCCTTACCTCCCCATAGGAGCTATGACTGCGCTATTGAATTAGTGCCAGGTAGTAAATTCCCTAAAGGTCGCCTTTTTAACTTGTCTGTACCTGAACATGACGCTATGCGGTCTTATATCAAGGAATCATTGGAGAAGGGTCATATCAGACCATCCTCTTCACCCTTAGGTGCCGGTTTTTTCTTTGTGGCCAAAAAAGATGGTTCATTAAGGCCGTGTATTGATTATCGTCTCTTGAACAATATTACTGTGAAATATCAATACCCGTTACCCTTGATTTCTGACCTGTTTTCCAGGGTGAAAAACGCTACTTGGTTTACCAAGCTTGACCTCAGGGGGGCGTATAACCTTATTCGCATTAAGCACGGGGATGAATGGAAGACGGCATTTAACACCCCTGAAGGGCATTTTGAGTACCTTGTGATGCCCTTTGGGCTCACTAATGCTCCTTCCGTCTTCCAGTCCTTCATGAATTACATTTTCAGGGATTTTGTGGACAAGTTTCTGATTGTTTATTTGGATGATATCTTGATTTTTTCTAATGACTGGGACTCTCATGTGAAACATGTTCGAACTGTATTCCAGATTTTGAGAGAGAATGCTCTGTATGTGAAGGATCAAAGTGTCTTTTTGGCGTACAGAAGATCTCATTTCTGGATTCATTTTGTCCCCATCTGTTATTGAAATGGACCCGGTCAAGGTTCAGGCCATCTGTGATTGGGTCCAACCTACTTCATTAAAGGCTCTTCAGAGATTTTTGGGTTTTGCCAATTTTTATCGTAAATTTATTGGTAATTTCTCGGTTATTGTTAAACCATTAACTGATTTGACCAGAAAGGGTTCTGATGTGGTGAATTGGCCTCCTGAGGCAGTCTCTGCGTTTCAGGAACTTAAGCAGAGATTCACTTCTGTTCCTGTTCTACGGCAGCCTGATGTTTCTCTGCCATTTCAGGTGGAGGTTGATGCCTCTGAAATTGGGGCAGGTGCCGTTTTGTCCCAAAAAGATCCAGAGACCTCTAAAAGTAACCCTTGTGCCTTTTTCTCTCGAAAATTTTCTCCTACTGAACGTAATTATGACGTGGGTAATCGGGAGTTATTGGCCATGAAGTGGGCTTTTGAAGAGTGGAGACATTGGCTGGAGGGAGCCAAACATCAGGTGGTGGTCCTTACGGACCATAAGAATCTGGTCTATCTGGAATCTGCCAAGCGACTCAATCCTAGACAGGCCAGGTGGGCCTTGTTTTTCACACGTTTTAATTTTGTGGTTTCCTTTCTTCCTGGCACTAAGAATGTTAAGGCGGATGCCCTCTCGAGGAGTTTCCTTGCGGACTCTCCTGAGTTATCTGATCCCTCTGTTATTTTGAAGGAGGGTGTAGTTCTTTCCGCCATCTCGCCCAATTTGAGACTTGCTCTGGAGGGGTGTCAGGAGGATAGGCCCGAGCACTGCCCTGTTGGAAAATTGTTTGTCCCGGACCAATGGAAAAAGAGTGTGATGTCTGAGATTCATTGTTCCGCATTGGCTGGGCATCCCGGAATTTTTGGTACCAGAGACTTGGTTAGTCGGTCCTTTTGGTGGCCTACCTTGTCTCGCGATGTCAGGGAATTTGTGCAGTCCTGCGGGACTTGCTCTCGCTCCAAGCCTTGCTCTCGCTCTAGTGGTTTGTTGATGCCATTGCCTGTGCCCAAGAGACCATGGACCCATATCTCTATGGATTTCATTTCCGATCTTCCTGTTTCTCAGAGAATGACCACCATCTGGGTAATTTGTGATAGGTTTTCCAAAATGATACATCTTGTGCCATTACCTAAGTTGCCTTCCTCCTCTGAATTGGTGCCGTTGTTCCTTCAGCACGTGGTTCGTTTACACGGCATTCCTGAGAACATTGTGTCTGACAGAGGAGTCCAGTTTGTTTCCAGATTTTGGAGGACTTTTTGTTCTAAACTGGGTGTTCAATTGTCTTTCTCCTCGGCATTTCATCCTCAGACCAATGGTCAAACTGAGAGAACAAACCAGACATTGGAGACTTATCTAAGATGCTTTGTGTCTGCTGATCAGGATGACTGGGTCTCTTTTTTGCCTTTGGCTGAGTTTGCTCTTAATAATAGGGCTAGCTCTGCCACTTTGATGTCTCCGTTTTTCTGTAATTCTGGGTTTCACCCTCGATTTTCTTCAGGACAGACGGAGGCTTCTGTCTGTCCAGGTGTTGACTCTGTTGTTGAGCGTATGCAGCAGATTTGGGACCAGGTAGTGGAGAGGTTGTCCCTCTCTCAGGAGAAGGCCCAGCGGTTTGCTAACCGGCATAGGACTGATGGTCCTCGGTTTAAAGTGGGGGACTTGGTCTGGTTGTCCTCAAAGAATATTCCGATGAGAGTAGCATCTCCTAAATTTAAACCTAGGTTCATTGGACCTTATAAGATCATGGAGATTATTAATCCTGTTTCTTTTCGTTTGCTTCTTCCAGGGACATTTAAGATCCATAACGTGTTCCACAAGTCCTTGTTGAAGAGGTTTGTTGAGCCAGTGGTTCCTGCTGCTGTGCCTCCTGACCCTGTTTTGGTTGAGGGCAATCTGGAGTATGTGGTTGAGAAAATATTGGATTCTCGTTTTTCTAGACGAAGACTCCAGTATTTGGTTAAATGGAGAGGTTATGGTCAGGAAGACAATTCTTGGGTGTTTGCTTCGGACATCCATGCTAGGAGACTTATCCGTGCGTATCATAGAACTCATCCTGACCGACCTGGTTGCTCAAATGAGGGTTCGGTGACCCCTCCTCAAGGGGGGGGTACTGTTGTGAATGGGTTTGAGATGAGTTCTGAGCAGAGGCTCCCTCTGGTGGTTACAAGCGGTACTAGTGAGGATTGTGAGGACTGGGAATCAGGTGTTACTGATTGGTCTTTTATAAGGGAGTCATTTTCCCATCAGGGTTGCCGGTGATCAATTGTTCTGGTCTGAATCCTTCTTTCCAGTTTCCCTTGTAGCCTGCTGTGTCGTGTCTGCATCTCCTGCTATCAGATAAGACAATTTCTTATTTTGTGTTTTTGCTATATTTTTGCATTTTGTCCTGCACTTCTGTGGGGGCCTTCAGGGTCCCCTCCGGGGGCTTCTGCCCTCTCAGTTTAGTCCAGCCACTGTGTTTTGTACTTTTGCTTTTTCCAGTTTTTTCAGTGGCTGCTGTTTTGTTTTTGTTACACCAGAGAACTAATTTAGGTGGTAGAGGTCGTGTGATCTCAGGTGATTTTGAAATTAGTAGAGTTGGTGTTTTTTCAGGGTTTTCTGAGATTGCAGTAAGTACCCTTCCTATCCTTTTCTATTTAGATAGTTTGGGCCCCAGCGTTTGCTCATACTATTTTCTTTCTGTGTCAGTATTTCCTCTTGTCTAACCGCCATTACATGTTTGGGGGCTTTCTATTATCTTTGGGGTTCTGCTCCGGGGCAGATAGCTTTCCTATTTCTATCTTTAGGTGTAGTTAGTTTCTCAGGCTGTGACGAGGCGTCTAGGACCAACGTAGGAACGCTCCACGGCTGCCTCTAGTTGCGGTGGTTAGTCAGGGTACTGCAATCTCATAGATTCCAACTGCTCTGGTGTATTTCCTTTTTTACCTGCACTCCTCAGCTACCGTAACATAACACCTAACCCTAACTGTAATTCTAACCCTAATAGAAAAAAAAATATTTTCTAAATTTTATTATTTTTCCCTACCTATAGGGGTGATAAAGGGGGCAATTATTTACTTTTTTATTGATTTTGATCACTGTGAGAGTTTATCACAGTGATCAAAATAAAATACTGTAGTTGTTGGCCGGCGGGCGCATTTCCAAGATGGCGGCGCCCATGAAGAGTCCCAGGCGGACGCCGGGACGGATAGAGGGCGCTAGAAGACCGGGGGAGGTGAGGACAGCTGAGGGGGGGAGCGGAAGGCAGGGGCAGCGGATCGGAGCAGAGGGGAGCGGAGGCAGGAGGAGGGGAGCAGACCGGAGAGCAGGGAGCATTTAGTGACGGCTGTGACCGATCGCCGCCGTCATTCGGTGTGGGGAGGGTGGGAACTAGGTGTCCAGCCATGGCCGATGCTATTGCAGCATCGGCCATGGCTAGATTGTAATATTTCACCAGATTTTAGTGGTGAAATATTACAGATTGCTCTGATTGGCTGTTTCACTTTTAACAGCCAATCAGAGCGATCGTAGCCACGTGGGGTTAAGCCACCCCTACTGTGGTGATGCACTAAGGGTGCTGTGCCTGCGGGTCGGGTGACCTTTCAGTGAACCCGGTCACCCGACCCGCAGGAACATGATTTATAGCATGACGCCTACGTTGGCGTCATGGGTCAGGATGCCACTGATTTTCATGACGCCAACGTAGGCATTATGGTTCGGGAAGGTGTTAAGAGCCTTTTCTCGGCCAATGAGCAAGGACGCAGGCTGTGGGCAACGGGATGACATTGCCATCGGCCAGCACCATCTTAGAGAAGGGCATTGCAGCGGTTGGCTGGCTTTCAGTGGCGTAACAGTGCATATAAAAATCCCTCAGCGCCGACCGCCATTTTACAGTGACTGTGCAGTGAGAGGGGAGGATTTTGCTGTGTGCAGCAACGCTGGTTCTTAGGCTGTCTCCCTGCCAGTGACGCTGTAGAAATTGCTTGTGTGGAGCATCATATCTGATTAGTAGGCTGCCTGACTGTGATAAGGGGGAAATTAATTTGGTGGAGTATCAGAGCTGCCTGCCAGTGACAGTGTACAAATTGCTTGTGCGGAGCATCACATCTGATTAGTAGGCTGCCTGCCTGTGAAAAGGGGGCAATTAATTTGGTTGAGTAGCAGAGCTGCCTGCCAGTGACAGTGTACACATTGCTTGTGTGGAGCATCACATCTGATTAGTAGGCTGCCTGACTGTGATAAGGGGAAATTAATTTGGTGGAGTAGCAGAGCTGCCTGCCAGTGACAGTGAACAAATTACTTGTGTGGATCAGCAGAGCTGATTACTAGTCTGCCTGCCAGTTCTAAGGGGGAAATTTCAGTTAGTTACCGAGTGTTCTGTTTTTCCCACACTGTATAGAGCTGTACGCTCCTCACAGTACCGTGTACCGGCTGGTATCAGGGACAAATACAGGCTGACTATCTGTGTGTGACTCCGGAAATATATACGGAGATTTACAATTCCCCCAACACTGTATACAGCTGTACTCTACTGAGACAGTACACTTTTCCTGAGTTAGGTATTCTGGTGTTAGGCAGACTGGGCCTGTGACCGTGTGTCTTCCTGCTGAAATAAAAACGGAGATTTAAAATTCCCACAACACAGTATATAGCTGTACGCTACTGAGACAGTACACTTTTTCGGAGTTTGATATTCTGGTGTTAGCCAGAGTGGGCCTGTGACCGTGTGTGTTCCTGCTGAAATATAAACTGAGATTTAAAATTCCCACAACACTGTTTACAGCTGTACGCTACTGAGACTGTCCATTTTTTTTTTCGATTCTACTGTAATCCATACTGAGCCTGTGAGAGTCTGTGTCTGTTACTCCGCAAATATATACGGAGATTAAAATTTTTCACCTTCACCGTATACAGCTGTACGCTTCTCATATAGTACCATGTATCTGCTGATATTTAGGTGTAAGGTTCTATGTATATATTCCTGAAACTCAGTTTGTTCGTCAGCCATTTTACTTTCTGTCTTGCTGCAGCTATTTTGCCCTCAGTCAAAATGGAGTTTCCAGCTTGCATGTTCCCGCCCTGATTCTCTCCTTTGCTTCTTAAGCAGCCACAGCTGAGCAATCAGTGCTTCAGAATCTAGCCTGCAGTGAACCTGTGACTTGACTCCTGTAAGCCTTGGACCTTGTACTCCAGCTATTCCTACTGAGGAACTCTGAAGCACTTGTGGACTCTGAACCCTGCTCTTTGAAAGACCCACGTTTGCATGGACTTACGGTAACAGAGAAGAAGATCCTGAATCTGTATTGGAGAGTGATTGCTGAGCTTGGATTACTCTGGCCTGCTGTGTCTCCTGTTTCTGTGTCTGCAAACTGTGTGACTATTTCTGCCAACTTGTATGAAGTAATACAGGACTTTTCTATATCAAACCTGTGACTCCTGTGTTTTCATCGCACCCAAGCACAAGATGCTATATGAACTGTACTACATACATTACAAGATTCTGAAGCCAAAACGTTAGTGTCTGCTGGGTCTGGAAGGCTGTGTCTGCTGTACTGTGGATATCAGACGTCCGGTTGTACTTTCTGTGATGACAGTGGTTGTGACTTCTCACAACCATTCCAGGTGAGCAATTCCCTTAAGTTTTTTCTTTTTGCAGTGTTACCACAGGTAAACACTATTGTTTTTTTTTTTTTTTTCCTTTCTTTTCTCTTTTTTGTCTGCTGTAACTCTGGATATCAGATGTCTGGTTGAAACTTTCTGTGATGATAGTGGTTGTGACTTCTCACAACCATTCAAGGTGAGCAGTTCCCTTAATTTTTTTTTCTCTCTGCAGTGTTGCCACAGGTGAACACTATTTTTTTTTTTTTCTCTCCTCTTCTTTCAGTAATCCTGTCTTAAAAGATCTGGAAAATGGAGGCCCGCATAAAGGAACTTTGCGGAGTGACTGATAATATCCTTGCAGATTTGCAGAATATAAAGACAACGTTTTACAAATCTACAGGACCTCAATAATCACAATTTGCAAGTGGTTGGACAGACTACCCAGGATTTGCGAGCCAGGATTGAGGTTCTAGAGGGCGAGTCCAGGCTCCTGCCGTAGCCCCGAGTGCTGGGATTCCCAAGTTGCCCCCTTTTCGCTTTGGCGGTGAACGTGAGAAATTCAGGGGATTTATTAATCAATGCAATCTTTTTTTTTCTGCACATGCTTCACAATTTCCCACTGAACGATCTAAGGTGCTTACTATAATTATGTTGCTTACCAACAAGGCTTTAATGTGGGCAAACCCTCTGATTGAGACTGAGGATGATTGTTTGAATCACCTTGATGATTTTATTTCAGCCATGGGGCAGGTGTTTGATGACCCCAATCGAGGTGCAACAGCTGAAGCAGCCATGTTAGCTTTGCGCCAAGGTAAGCACTCGGTAGCTGAATATGCCTTGGATTTCAGGAGATGGGCCCTTGATACCACCTGGGACAGTTCCGCCAAAAAATCTATTTTTCGAAAGGGGTTATCTCCACTGATTAAGGATGAACTTGCTCGTGCCGACCCTCCCACTGCGTTAGGTGACTTTATTAACTACTGCATCCGTATTGATACTCGTCTGACTGAACGCAGGCAAGAGAGATGGTTCGAAAGCAATCGTACTAACCTTTTCCTACCTTCCTCTCCAGCTAAGGAACCTTTGAGTAGGATTACACGGGAACCTGAACCTGAACCCATGCAGGTAGACTCTTTACAACGACGGGTTAGTGATGCACGCAAGGAACATCGTTTTAAGGAGAATCTATGTTTCTATTGTGGTAAGTCAGGGCACTTCATTATAAACTGCCCCAGCCGTTCTCGTAAGACTACTGCAGCACTCATTCATTGTGAGTGTTGCGAGAGGGGATCTGTCAGGTCCGAGCCTCAGGCTCCAGAGAGATCTGCAGCAACAGATCTTGATTTCTCGGACTTAAACTCCGTTACCTCTGAGGACGTTGACTGTGTAAACGCTGCCATTTTTCAAGTTTCCTCAGCGGTGTCCTAGCTGAGTTGTAAGAAAAACAATTCTCATTGCTTTCTTTCCATCAAACTCTGGGTTGACTCAGCTTGGGTGTCTAGCTCTGCTATGATCGACTCAGGGGCAAGTGGAAATTTTATGGATGTCTCCTTTGCTCTGAAACAGGGGATACGTTCAGTGAAGAAGGCTACTCCAGTACAGATGGAAACTGTGGATGGCTCCCTGCTGACCTCTGGACCAGTGGATCAGGAAACAGAGCCTTTGAGGGTTCTTATGGGTAAAGATCATCAAGAGAAACTGTCCTTTATGCTTATCTCTTCTCCCCACTTTCCCATTATTCTAGGGCTACCATGGCTGCAGGCTCAGAATCCTACCATTAACTGGGAGACCAAGGAATTACACTTTCCAGAGAAACAGATGAGTCCAAAAGTTTCAGCTTGCTCTGTTCCTAAAGGAATCATGTCAGTCCCTGAACTACCAGCTGTATACCAGGACTATGTGGATTTATGTGACAAGAAGAACGCTGACCAGCTTCCTCCTCACCGTCCATATGATTGTCCAATTGAATTATTGCCTGGAGCAGAGATACCTTTTGGTAAGATCTACCCCCTGGCGGGGCCCGAGCTAAAGGCTTTAAAGGATTACATAGATGAAAATCTAGCCAAGGGCTTCATACGCCCCTCTTCATCTCCTGCAGGTGCACCCATCTTCTTTGTAAAGAAGAAAGATGGATCTCTGAGACCATGCGTAGACTATAGGGAACTCAATAAGGTTACTATTAGAAACCGTTATCCATTGCCTTTAATCCCTGAGTTATTGGAGAGAGTGCGACATGCCAAAATTTTTTCTAAACTAGATCTTCGTGGGGCCTATAACTTAGTCCGTATTAGACCTGGGGATGAATGGAAGACTGCATTCAGGTCACGGTATGGACACTTTGAATATCTAGTTATGCCTTTTGGTCTGAGTACTGCCCCAGCCACTTTCCAACACTTGGTGAATGACATCTTCAGGATCTCCTAGATACATTCGTGGTAATTTATTTGGATGATATTCTAATTTTTTCTAACTCCACAGAGGAACATCATGGACATGTGAGAATGGTCTTGGAACGTCTAAGACAAAATCATCTTTACATCAAACTTGAAAAGTGTGAATTCCATAGGACCGAAATTCAATTTCTGGGGTATGTACTGTCTACACAAGGAATTAGTATGGATGGAAGCAAAACCCAAGCCATCAAGGATTGGCCAAGTCTTAGAAATGTGAAGGAGGTACAGCGCTTCATCGGGTTTGCCAACTTCTATAGACGTTTCATTAGAAATTTCTCTGAGGTAGTGTCACCTATCACTCAACTTACCCGGAAAGAGTCTAGGTTTTCCTGGACTCCCCAAGCCCAGGAAGCATTTTCCCGTCTAAAAGATAAATTTACCACTGCAACCTATCCTAGTACATCCCAACCCCGAGCTTGCCTTCATAATAGAGGTGGATGCTTCAGACTGTGCCGTTGGAGCTATACTCTCTCAGAGAACAGGTGAGAAGAATGTCTTGCATCCCTGTGCCTTCTTTTCCCAGCAGTTGTCTTCGGCTGAGAGGAACTACGATGTGGGCAATAGAGAGTTGTTGGCCATTATTGCCGCCTTCAAAGAATGGAGACACCTTCTTCAGGGAGCTGCACAGCAAATAGTCGTCCTGACAGACCATCGTAACCTTGAGTTTATCAGGTCGGCTAAGTGCCTGACTCCTCGCCAGGCTCGCTGGAATCTTTTCTTAAACCAATTTAATTTTATCATCTCTTATAGACCAGGATCGCGCAATGGAAAGGCTGATGCACTCTCTAAGATTTACTAAGCAGAGACACGTCAAATTACTCCTCCTAAGACTATTCTTCCTGACTCTAGATTCCTAGGAGTAATTCATAATCAAGACCTACTTAAGGACATCAAGGAAGCATACCATGCGGATTCCTTTTTGGCACAACCCCCAAGGGACGTAAGTCTTGTCTTTAAGAATGGTGTGTGGATTCAGGGACAACGTCTGTATATTCCTGAAACAGTCAGATTAAGAGTATTGCAACTCATTCACGATTCCAAGATAGCTGGGCATAGAGGAATTCTAAAGACACAGGAATTTCTTTCTCGTTTCTTTTGGTGGCCCACTTGCAGGAAGGATGTTTTGAATTATGTCACTTCATGTGAGGTCTGTGCAAGATGCAAAACACCTCGCTCCTCACCAACTGGTCTGTTACAGCCTCTTCCCACCCCGTCCCGCCCGTGGGGATCCATTTCTATGGACTTCATTGTGGAGTTACCAACCTCTCAGGGGAAGAACACCATTCTAGTGGTGGTTGACCGTCTAACAAAGGCAGCTCATTTTATCCCTTGTGTCGGCTTACCCACTGCAAAACAGACATCAGATTTGATGATTAAAGATGTGTTTCGCTTACATGGAGTACCGGATGAGGTTATTTCGGATCGAGGGGTGCAATTCACTTCTAGGTTTTGGCAAAATTTCTGTGCAGCATTGGACATTAAAGTAAACCTTTCTTCTGCTTTTCATCCCCAGACTAATGGACAGACCGAACGAACCAATCAAACCCTGGAGCAGTATCTCCGCTGCTTTATCTGCCACCTACAGGATGATTGGGTGGATCTACTTCCATTAGCTGAGTTCTCTTATAACAACTCTCAGAGCGCCTCCACTAAACAGTCTCCTTTTTACTCTAATCTAGGTTATCATCATAACATTCTACCACGATTTCCCATAGAAACGCCTTTACCAGCAGTGGCTGAAAGAATCACGTCTTTACAGAAGAATATGGATCTTCTAAAGGAAAATCTGGAATCGGCTCAAGAAAGGTACAAGAAAGCAGCAGATAAATTTCGTAAACCTGCACCAGCTTTCAAGGTAGGAGACTTGGTCTGGCTGTCAACCAGAAATCTTAAGTTAAGGATTCCATCGTCTAAGTTGGGACATAAGTACATTGGACCCTATAAAATCAGTAAAATTATAAGTGCCGTTGCTTTTCGTCTTCAACTGCCCAGAACTATGAGAATCCACCCTGTCTTTCATGTATCCCTACTAAAGGCTGCGACACCCAATACGTTTCCTGGACGTTCCTCTCCTTGCCCTGACCCAGTGCTAGTCGATGGTCAGGAAGAATTTGTGGTGGAAAGGATTTTAGATTCCAGGTTGTATAGAAATCAGTTACAATATCTGATTAAATGGCAGGGCTACCCAGTGGAGGACAACTCATGGGAACCGGTCAATAACGTTAATGCTCCTCGCTTGCTCCGTCAGTTTCATCAGAGGTACCCACACAAGCCTGGTCTGAGGTCATCCGGAGGTTGTCCTTAAGGGGGGAGTAATGTAAGGTTCTATGTATATATTCCTGAAACTCAGTTTGTTCGTCAGCCATTTTACTTTCTGTCTTGCTGCAGCTATTTTGCCCTCAGTCAAAATGGAGTTTCCAGCTTGCATGTTCCCGCCCTGATTCTCTCCTTTGCTTCTTAAGCAGCCACAGCTGAGCAATCAGTGCTTCAGAATCTAGCCTGCAGTGAACCTGTGACTTGACTCCTGTAAGCCTTGGACCTTGTACTCCAGCTATTCCTACTGAGGAACTCTGAAGCACTTGTGGACTCTGAACCCTGCTCTTTGAAAGACCCACGTTTGCATGGACTTACGGTAACAGAGAAGAAGATCCTGAATCTGTATTGGAGAGTGATTGCTGAGCTTGGATTACTCTGGCCTGCTGTGTCTCCTGTTTCTGTGTCTGCAAACTGTGTGACTATTTCTGCCAACTTGTATGAAGTAATACAGGACTTTTCTATATCAAACCTGTGACTCCTGTGTTTTCATCGCACCCAAGCACAAGATGCTATATGAACTGTACTACATACATTACATTAGGCTACATTTATACAAACATGAGGAAGTATGGTGGAAGAGGTCGAACACGTGGTGTGGTGGGCCACCTGCTACTGATGGTGGTGGTGGTGCTGCATCTGCTGCTAGTGGCAAAAGCACAATAGCACCTAAGTCAGGAGGTGTTGAGCCTGCCTCATCGTCTGGCTACATAAGGCCTTGAAGGCTCCCTTTTCTGGGAGTAGGTAAACAGCTTTTAAAGCGGGAGCATCAGGTACAGGTTTTGGATTATATTGCCAAATCAGATTCCAGCTCTATCAACTACTCTTCTGATATCTCAAAAGCTGCAACCACTGAGTCGTCAGTGCAGCCTTCTTGTCCAGACCAACCACTTTCCTTGTGTCCTTCACCCCCACTACAAGTGAAGGATGTGTCAGCAAACACTTCAGATTACTCCATGGAGCTGTTTTCACATACCATGCCTGGGTTATTAAGTCAAACCCCTCATTCCCCAGTCCAAGATGAATCTGACATTGAGTGCACTGATGCACAGCAACTTCTAGATGATTGTGCTGCCCCATTGTAGCACAGCACTACATTGCCCTTGAAGTCGACTGCGCCACATTGTGACCCTGATGAAACTCATGTGCCCTTTCCCGCACACTGTACCACCTTAGAGGGTGACAGAGAGGAAGGTGCAGATGAAATTGAAGAGGAGGTGATGGATGACCCAGTTGTTGACCCGGATTGGCATCTAGTGGTGGAAGAGGGTGCCACTGGCACTAGCTCAGAAGAGGAGAAGGATCCGCAGCAGGTATCGAGATCGCATCAGGGTTTATCTGGCAGGCCTGTACGAGTCCAAAAAGGTGTTAAAAAAAAGGAGTTGCAGGAACGGTTGGCCAGATAGTCAAATTAGCAGAGCGTGCAAGGTCTGAAAATGTATACCATAGTAGGAAGAGTGCAGTGTGGCACTTTTTTGAACAAAATCCTACCGATGAGGCTAAGGTTGTCTGTAAAAAGTGCTTAAGAACCTTTAGCCGAGGGAAAAATCTCAAAAATTTGAACACCAGTTGCATGCATAGACATTTACTGAACATGCACATGCAAGCGTGGACGGAGTACAAAAACTCAGGTAGCACATGTGCACCGGTTCCGACTCAAGTTAGCCAGCAACGCTCCATTGCTTCCCCCACTGTAACCCCATCGGTTGGCACACCACCAGCAACAAATCTAGAGGTGTCATCGCAAGGCCAAAGCAGTCAGGGAATCACAATGTTTATGCCACGAAATACTGCATCTTGGCCATCATCACCACCACCACCACCACCATCACCATCAACAACCCACTCTCAGTCCTTCGTGTCCACCGATAGTTCCACCAGATGCAGCTCTCAAGTCCAGCTCATCCTACCAGACGCTCTGAGTAGGAAAAGAAAGTACTCAGCCTCTCATCCGCGTACATAGGGTTTGAATGCCTGCATTGCAAAACTGATCTCATTAGAGATGATGCCCTTCCGTTTGGTTGAAAGCGCATCATTCCGAGAACTCATGACCTACACTGTCCAACGCTATGACATACCCAGTCGTCACTTTTTTCGAGAAAAGCCATCCCTGCCCTCCACCAGCATGTGAAAGACCACATTGTCCATGCACTGCAACAATCAGTCAGTGGAAAGGTGCACCTCTCTGAAGAATTACAAGGACAGAAATGTTATTCCCAGAGGCTTAAGGATTAAGAAAATTCCCAGTACGGTTTATTCTGACTCCTTCGTGCAAGAGTGGAATACTATACTCTCAGATTGTTCTTTGAAATTAATTACATTAATCATAAGAAATGAAGAGTTGGCTTTACAAGACATTAAAAAAAAAGTAGATATTATCAAAATGGAGACACAACAGAAGCTCACAAAGGAGCATTATGATGAATTTTGCAAAAAAAGTAGTGAAAAAATTGCAAAAGCAGAAGAAAAAATCATGGAAATTAAAAAACGCAAATTGGAACGAGACTTGCATGATTATTCCACGGAACAGGTATATGAATGGGGCAGATGGGAGAATGCTAGTAAATCTCCAAAATCAATTCTCAGACGCCCTAAATCAAAGTTTAATATGTACCATATGCAAAGACAAGTGACTTTTAGTTCTTCAGATCCAGATACTTCTAATGGGACAACATCTGATTCTGACATGGACACAACAAAGAGTTCAAAAAACTCTTACTACCGGAAGGTCAAACAGTTTTCCTCACACAAAAGAAAAACCGCAGAAGAAAAGGAAGGAAACATAAATCAAGGCAGAAACACGCAGTGATATCACCTCTGGAATCTTCACTAGGTGCCTTTGATGTTGTAAATTTATCTACAGTGTCTTTAACAAAGGACCAATGTGAATTGTTATCTTATGGCTTATCGTTTGTTCCTAGCTGTAATTTTGATTTATTTACAACCATTTGTGATGTGAATAGGTTCATCAGGAATATTACCGTGAAATTGCACTTCCAAGATGCTTCTGACGAAGGTAATATTAATTATGATGTGCCTGATAACACTTTTAAGGAATTTGGTTTTCCTGAGCAACTTTCAATTAAGTGTTTAGAGGAATTGCAAGAGAAAAATATAGATGCTGATGTGTGGCCCAGCTGCGCTTGGTACACGTGTTCCCAGGAGTATGTACTAAAAGGTAATTGCGAAACCTGATATTCATTCACATCTCACACTTCCCAACACTGCCACTAGATGGATTCTTGGGATATATAAGGTAGTGAGACGTAGCAGTGGTATGTCAGAGTGTTCAGTTAGTGTTCAGTCTGGTTCAAGCCAGATCAGTTCCTGTCAGAGCTTAGTCTGAGCCAGTTCAGGGCTTCGCTCTGCTCAAAACAGTTCAGTTCATCTTGAGCTTAAGTGGAGGCTAGTAAGAGTGTGAGGAAGATTACTCCAGCCTAGTCAGAGACAGACGGAGGAAGATTGAAGCTGTTACCTCAGAACAGGCTATTGCTGTGTTCCCTATGAACGTGGAAAGTGACTCTCGGAGCGGGCTTATACTCAGTCTGACGGAATGTCCTGAAAGCTGCTCTGGACAGAGTCTGTGAAGGAAGAGAAGGAAGGGGACGACAGTGTTACAACAACGAGCCAACTGAGAGCAGTCAGTGAGCGGAAAGGAAGGAAGCTGACAACTACACTTAATGCTACCCGTGCTTATGTTAAGGGTGAGAGCAGGGCGACAGGCGAGTGGAGAAGAAAGAAGCGTGACCCGGGTGATAATCACCGTCACTTGTTAACCGGACACTGGGTCCGAAGCATTGCTAGTACTTCACGGCTAGTGATAGAAACACCGGAATCCTTGCTGGACTTCAAGTCGCAGAAGGTAGCCCTAAGTGCCGATACGTAACTTGAGTCAGGGAGAACAGGAACTTTGAGCAGGACGCTGCAAGAGAAGGACTTTGTTCTTGCCAACATCTGGGTACCAGAGACAGAAAAGGCTCTACCACAATGTCGACCGGGCGTAGCTGTTGCATTAAGAGTTAAACCTGACTTCACGCAGGTTAAAACTCATACATATTAAAGGAGAAAGGAGGCCTTAAACCTGCTCAGCAGTTACCTGGATGTACATACTCCACCCTGACCAGCTTCCTGGGATATACCTGCCAACAACATCAGTAAAGGTATGGAAAGAGACTGAATTGTGTGTGACTGACTTCTTATCTGCACCCTGCATCACCATAGACTTTGAGGGACCAGTCCCACCTGTGGGGGACTTAACATCTAGCTGCCTAATAACATCCCCTCAGAAGATTAACCCTGCAGCGCTGGTCTTATTGATCAGAAACCACAGGTGGCGTCACAAACTATTATTCAATCCCCTGTAAATACATCCCCCATCGTATGAGCGCCCAGGGCCACGGACCGAGCTCTGCTGCCAGTGACAACCCCCATAGACTTCCATGGGCTTGGTGCCGAGTACCCCATAGCCCTGGTACCATGTGCGACTCACTAATACCAATATTTCTAGAATTAAATTCGTTGTCCCTAATCCTCATTACTACCCAGCACAAGCAAGAAAACCAGTTATGGACAAATTTCAGAATAATATAGAAATGGAACTTAGAAATTTATCTGACAGTCTTTCTCATAATGATTTTTCTCATGGCAACTTGAGACCCACCCTTAAAATAGCCTTGCAGCAACTGAAAGAGAATGACTCCTTAGTAGTGTTGAGCGATAGTGCTCGATATCTAAAAATATCGTATCGAAATTGTATCGCCGATATCACTAAATATCGTCGATATCCGATTACGATACCGGAAGTCCCATGTAAGTCTATGGGAACAAAATATCGCAACAAAAAAAACCCTTTCTTTCGTTGTAAACACAAAATATACACACATAGAATACATATATATATATATACATGTCATTGTGACATATATATATACATATATGTATAGTTTATACACTTCTACATAGTAAAATATCCTCTGATTCAATTGCCGGGTAAAGCCGGCTTCTGTGAAAAGACAGAAGCACCCGACATGAAATGACACTTGGTGTACATAGGGTTAACCATGTCTTTTCATGTCGTTTGCAATCTGATTTGCACAAACAATTACATCAGTCTATGTGTGCAAAATTTCACACCTGTAGGGTTAATTAAAGGTGTAAATTCATTGTAAAAAAAACTGACTTTTTTGCTACGAATTTACACCTTTAATTAACCCCTACAGGTGTGAAATTTTGCACACAAGGGTATGCCACACTAAACGAGATCGCAAACGAGATCGCAAACGGGATCACTAAAACGTCACTATTTTGTGATCTCGTTAGCGACTTAGCTGTGTGTGGCATGTAGCAACTATGTGGCCCCTGCTGTGATCTCGTTGATCGTTCACTAGAGTTCTGGACCGTTTTTTGATCGTTGGCGTCCCGCTGGTGAGCCTATATCGCTGTGTTTGGCACCTTTGCGAACGACCTCGTTTGTGACGCATATGGGTTTAGCGTCACGGAATGGATCGCAATATCTGTAAGTTCTCTTTTGCGTAACAGAGAGGATCGCAGCAGTTGCAAAGCAGGCTAGCAGGACGCAGAGAGCAGGAGCGATGCTGGAAATTCCTATGAATCAGAAGCGCTCAGTACATGCTAATGACAGATCCTAACGACCGCCAAAGTCGTTAAAGAGATCGCTGACCGCTGATGAGTCGTTTATGAGATCTCCTGTTTGGCAGCTACTAGCGACCTAAAAGAGATCTCACAAACGATCTCATTAGCTTGCGTCGTTATTGAGATCGCTAACGAGATCACTAAGTGTGGCAGTACCTTTACACTCATGTAATTGTTTGTGCAAATCAGATATCAAACTACATGAAAAGACATGGTTAACTCTATGTAAACCAAGTGTCATTTCATGTCGGGTTCTGCATTTTCACAAAAGCCGGCAATTGAATTAGCGGCTATTATACTATGTAGAAGTGTATGAACTATAAATATAAATATATATATATATGTGTCACAAATTTAATGACATGTATATATATATATGAGGTGTAAAATTGCTGAAAAAAAATGCGTGGGCTCCCGCCCTATTTTCGCAACCAGACAGACAAAGCCAGTGAGTGGGGGCAGATAATAATAGCCCAGAGAGGGACCATTATTTTTGCCTCCCCCCGGCTACTAACATCTGCCCCAGACACCCCAGAAAGGGCAAATCTCTAATTAGATTTGCCCTTTCTGGCACTTTGCCCATCTATTCCCATTGCCCTGTAGCGGTGGCGAATGGGTTAATAAGGGGTTAAAATGACCTTGCAATTGAAAGGTCACTTTAAGCCAGGTTAATAATTGAGAGCTGTCAATTAGACAACTATCAATTATTAATCCTATTGTATGAAAGAAAAATCAAACACACACACTTTAATAAAAAAGAAGTTTAATGAAATAATCACACAGTTTTTGACCATATTTTATTTTCCTGCTAAAACCATTTCCTGCAATAAAAATAAAATAATAAAGCAAAATTATTCTTACCAATCCGATGTACAGTCAGGTCCCACGGTGTAATCCTTCAGAAAGGGTTAATGTTTACTGCAGGGACCGCAGCTAATGCTGCAGCCTCACAGTAAACCCCCAAATGAATGAGCTCCTCTCCTGGCTGACAGGAGAGGAAGTGGAAAGCTTAATTGATTGCTTTCCACTTTCACTTCAGGTCAGCCAGGGACACCATCAGTGACGTCAGAGGGAACTGGTTAACAAAAATAGGGGATCCCCTCGAAAAAAATTGGCGTGGGGTCCCCCCTATTTTTGTTAACCAGCCAGATGAAGCAGACCGCTGAGGCCTGGATTTTCAGGCTGTTAAGGAGCCAAGATCCATGGACCTTGCCAGCCTGATAATACCAGGCCACAGCAGTCTGCATATCTTGGCTGATTAACAAAAATAGGGGATCCCCTCGAAAAAAATTGGCGTGGGGTCCCCCCTATTTTTGTTAACCAGCCAGATGAAGCAGACTGCTGAGGCCTGGTTTTTCAGGCTGGTAAGGATCCAATATCCATGGACCTTGCAAGCCTGATAATACCAGGCCACAGCAGTCTGCTTAGCTTGGCTGGTTAACAAAAATAGGGGATCCCCTCGAAAAAAAAAATGGCGTGGGGATCCCCCCTATTTTTGTTAACCAGCCAAGTAAAATGCAGACTGCTGCGGCCTGGTATTAAAAGACTGTCAAGGCCCATGGATTTTGGCCCTCAACAGCCTGATAATACCAGGCTACAGCAGCCCCACAAAAGATGTTCCTATTGTGGCACTTTACCCGGCTCTTCCCACTTGCCCTGTAGCGGTGGCAAGCGGGGTAATAAGGGGTTAATGTCACCGTTGATTGCACGGTGACAATAAGCCCGGTTAATAATGGAGAGGCGTCAATAAGACACCGATCCATTATTAATCCCAAAGTTATTAAATGCATAAAAAAAAGACAAAGCAAGAAAAAAGTATTTTAATGAAATAAAAGAGACAACACAGTTTTCATTTCTTTTATTGTACTCTCATTCCTGCGACGCCATCGATCTCCTGTAAAAAAAGAAAAAAAACAAACCAACAGTATACCACCTGTCCGACGCAGTCCATAGTAACGACAGTCCCACGGCGATCCAGCTCTGCTACATCGCAATGACAGGCAGAGCCTGTCATCGCGACAAAGCACAGCTGATTACCTGCTTCCCCGGCGGTGACGTCATCGGACTGACTGCTTTACGGCCGGGATTACCCAGCAGTCACTGCAGTTATCGCGAGAAACTGCATGTGACCGCCGGGTAGAAGAGGATGGCGGCCATGAAGCAGTCCAGGCCGTGACCGCCGGAGATCTTCTGCCAGGTAAGTGCCGCTGACTCCTGACAAGATGAATAGTATAACGTGGCACTACCGTAGAAGGTGCTCAAGTAGGAACCCAACCAAGTGATAACGTAGAAAATAACTTGGCGGATACCGCGTTGGCGAGGACCTGAGCCCCCACTGTGTCACCACCGATACATTGGAGCCATTGCTACTTGCTTTATCTGTTAAAGCTACACTACTTGGCATTTAGGACTTGGAGTTTTTTCTCCACTAAACGGAATTAACATATAACACCACAGAGGTCATTATAGCCACAATGAAGATTTTCTAAGTTCAGTGATGGGGCCTCTTCATCTGTCCTAAATGAGGTATTGATCTAGATTGCCCATAGTTTACCATTTGCTCTGTGCCACCATTTGGTCCACAATTGGACTCTACCAATTAAGCAGTCGGTGTACTTTGATGAAGGTCCAGTTCAGGACCGAAACGTTGGTTTATGGTTTATTTGGACTGCTATAATAAATTTTCTTTCTACAAATAAGTTGAGTGCCAAGTTATTTTCTACGCTGACTCCTGACAGACCCGACCGACGGACACTGACAGTGACAGACCCGACCGACGGACACAGACAGTGACAGTGACAAATCCGATTCCGGTATTCGATAAGACGAAAATATCGAAACGAATTATCGAAAGGCCGATAGAGCTAATATCGGCCGATACCCGATATTTGCAGTATCGTATCGCTCAACACTACTCCTTAGTCATAAAAAAATCAGATAAGGGTGGCTCTATAGTTGTAATGAACAAAACTGATTATATTGCCTGGGTAGAAAACATGCTTTCTGATTAAACCATCTATAAAGCCATGCATATTAATCCTTTGTCTAAAATCAAAGATCGTATATACAATATCATTGATGAGGGATTTGACTTGGGTCATTTCAGTGCAAAAGAAAGAGATTATCTGAAAGTCTTTAACCCTGTCACTCCCACACTTTATACATTACCGAAAACACACAAGAAAATGCATCCTCCCCCCATGAGACCCATAGTCTCAGGTATTGGATCAATCGGTGAAAAACTGGGGGAATGGCTTGATCTTTTGCTTCAACCACTTGTTCAGAGGGTCCCTGGTTATATTAAAGACAGCACAGAGGTATTGCAGGCTATGAATAGTTTTGTGTGGAATGATAATCTTTCTTGGATTACAACTGATGTTGTTTCACTTTATACATCTATTCCCCACCAAGTAACGATACATGCTTTACAATTTCATCTTTGTAAATATAGTAATTTTTCCCCTGATTTCCAGTCATTTATCTTAGATGTCACAAATTTGCTAATGTCGAGTAACTATTTTTGCTTCAATCAGCAGTACTACATGCAAATAGGTGGTGTTTCTATGGGGGCTAAATATTCCCCCTCACTTGCAAATTTAGTTA
The DNA here is from genome assembly GCA_033576555.1 of Oophaga sylvatica. Lineage (NCBI taxonomy): Eukaryota > Metazoa > Chordata > Amphibia > Anura > Dendrobatidae > Oophaga > Oophaga sylvatica. Next base: position 161,466,143 of record JARQOD010000009.1, read on the forward strand.
TGAGTTGGTGGGAGGAGTTATATATCTACACCGTAGACAATCCATTCAGAAACTGTATCAGTTGGTACGGCAGATTTATAGATGACATCATGATTATTTGGAATTCAGATGCATCTGCCGTACAGAATTTTAATTTTTATCTGAATTGCAATCCTTTGAACCTGAAATTTGTAACTTCACACAAAATTTCATGTATTGAATTTTTGGATCTAAGCTTGCAGGGTATTGCGGGTACACCAGTACTAACGCAAACATTTAGAAAGGACACAGCAGGAAATACTATCTTACATGCATCATCCCAAACATACAATAAAAAGTGTGCCTATTGGAGAAATGACATGGGCAAGGCGAAACTGTAACACAGACGAAGCGTACAACAATTAAATTCTTAATATCAAATCTCGTTTGACATCAAGGGGTTATAGTCAGTGGAATCTGCATAGAGCAGAAAAAATTGTGGCACAAAAACCGAGTTTCAAATTTAGACAAGATTTGCAAAATAATGGCAAAAATCCTGTTACTCTAGTATTTCAATATAGTAGACAATTTGCAGCTATTAAAATAATTATACAAAACAATTTATCCATACTAAAAGAAGACCCAGACATCAATAAAATTATAATGGAGGGCTTTAGGATAGTTTCTAGACGAGCACCATCTCTAGGACAGAGTCTTTCACCCAGCTTTTTGAATACATCTCCAACTCAATCTTCTAATTGGCTTAGTACTAAAGGATTCCATAAATGCGACACTAAATTGTGCAAAATGTGCAAATATACTTAAAAAAGTCTCATTTTTAGTGATTGAAGTAACAATAGCCATTTTTCTATTAAAACTTTCATAAATTGTAACAGCAAAAATGTAGTTTACATGATGGAATGCACTGCTTGCCAATTAAAATATGTTGGAAGTACAAAACGTATGCTTAGAACAAGGATTATTGAACATATACAGTACAGACCAAAAGTTTGGACACACCTTCTCATTCAATGATTTTTCTGTATTTTCATGACTATGAAAATTGTAGAATCACACTGAAGGCATCAAAACTATGAATTAACACATGTGGAATTATATATTACACTTTACAAAAAAGTGTGAAACAACTGAAAATATGTCTTATATTCTAGGTTCTTCAAAGTAGCACCAGCAAAGCACCCCCACACCATCACACCACCTCCTCCATGCTTCACGGTGGGAACCAGGCATGTAGAGTCCATCCGTTCACCTTTTCTGTGTGCAAAGCAGTAATCAAAGCAAAAGGTGGCTACTTTGAAGAACCTAGAATATAAGATATATTTTCAGTTGTTTCAAACTTTTTTATAAAGTGTAATGTATAATTTCACATATGTCATTTCATAGTTTTGATGCCTTCAGTGTGATTCTACAGTTTTCATAGTCATGAAAATACAGAAAAATTTTTGAATGAGAAGGTGTGTCCAAACTTTTGGTCTGTACTGTATATGATACAGAAAATGTTAATATTAATAGAAATTCATCGCAGGTTTCAAAACACTTCATTGAATGTCATGGTGGCAATTTAAATTCACTTCTTGTGTATGCAATTGAAAAAATACATACACCGATTAGAGGGGGGATACAGAACTCACTTTGAGGAATAGAGAAGCTTGGTGGATTTTTAAGTTTAATACTAGAATTCCTCTTGGTTTAAATAAAAGGAAAGATATTATGTTGTTTTATTAATTATTCCATCTTTCTTTCCCTTCTTGCGATCTCAAGCCCCAGGATACTCTTATCAGCAGCATAAATCAGTCAAATTTATTGCCAGCTGTGTGCCTTGAAACACGCTTTCTCCATACACAATCTGCTAAAAAACTTTTTTCTTCCTTATCCTGCGATCCCAAGCCGCCTGACTATGTTCACCAGTGATATAAATCAGTTTAGTTTATCTTCAACTGTGTCCTTTGTAACATTTTTTCTACCGTACACAATTTATCAATTACTTTTCTGTCTTGTGATCTCAAGCCGTTTAGCTAAGTTTACCAATAAATCAGCAAAGTTTATCTTTAGCTGTTTTTTCACAGTCTATTTTATTTACTTATTTATTTCTTCTCCTAACTCGTAATGATGCAGTTATATTTCATGAAATTTCTGCATGTTTTATTAATTATTTGTTAATGTTGTTTTTTCAGGACACCATTCAAATATTGTCATCTTTTTTTTTTTTTTGTGTACTGATAATTCTTCTGTGTATATATATGTAAATTTATGAATATCATTAGGTTCAGTTAGTTTGAAAATACTCTTCATAATTGTTATGTGTCCATTACATGTCTTTTACATCTAAGCTGTGCCCCATATAATTCTCTATATTCTGAATAAATTAATTACTAATATAAATGATATACTTTTCTTTGCATGTTTGAGTGTTCTCTGGGCTATATATATTCATTGATAATAATAAAGTTGGTTATATCGTCCATAAAGGTTGCAACATATGTATAATGAGACCATATGGAAGCACTTTTGTGTTCTTATATATTCTTAATAATAGCCCACAGTGCCACATTCCTTCAATTCTTGCCTTTTTGTCATGTCTCTCCCCTTTTTTTTTTTTTTTTTTAACTTTGCTTACTTTCACCTACCACCTGTTGCTCTAATTAATTATGTTAATTATTTTAATGGTGTGTTCACTCCTTTTTTTCACTATATAAGCATTGTATTGCACTGTGTTTGTTATCATGACTAAGGGTGCTGCGTCACCTGAAACGCGTTGATAACGCATTCATCTGCTGCTATCTATGCTGATACTCCTCTGTATTTGGAATGACAAGTGAATAAAGATTTTTTTATCTTCACTTCATCGTTGAGCTGGATTTTCTCCTTTTGCAATGTTCTACGTCTGACACAGCGGTTCCTTGCTCCGATCTCTGGTATGCTGCACTGGTGAGCTGGACTTTTATTTCTACGCACCTCACAACAGATACATGGGCAAGTAGGCATGGCCAGGGCCGTTAGGTGTCCATAACTGCGCACTGGGTTAATGTGGTGGATGCAGGTCCACAGGGGACAGAGGTGGTGGGACAGTGCTGCCTAGCCCACGTTATAGACAACAGTTGGCTGTAGGCATTTGCCCTCCTCCTCCTCCAGAAGCGAAAGCTCGTCAGCAGAGCACGGACGCACGAGCACTCCATCCGCAACTGGCAGTGTTGCACACGAGGTGTCCCACTATCAAACAGCTAGTGGTAAGCTTCAGCAGGCTGTTTTACAAATGATGTGTTTGGGCGACAAGAGACACACCGCTGATGTACTGTCCCAATACTTGCATCTAGAAACAGAGACATGGCTGGGCAGTATACATCTTGAGCCAGTGATAACGGCCGTAATGATGATCCGTAACGATGATCACTATTAATTCACGGCCCTCCCCTTCGGTCTGGCCTCTACCCCCAGGGTCTTCACGAAGCGAATGCCGGCGGTAATGGCCATTGTTCGCTCCAGGGAGATTCTCATAATCCCTTACCTGCATTACCTGGTAATCAAAGGCTCATCCTGCCGAGACTGTGCTCAGTCTTCAAGTCACTCTGGACACCATTATGAAAATAGATCGTGAGCACAACCTTAATGGAAATGGTGCTTAAAGTCTAGGTTCCCACACCGGGTACTAATGACAAAGAAAAGACTAAGCACTCAACTTAATAATTTATTAGTAGTATCTTCAAAACGTTTCAGTCTTGGTGACCTTCATCAGTACTAATAAAAATAAGCGTGGCTTATGACAAAGCTCTGTTGTAATGCCGAGTGTCTAATATTGCGGTATCCACCACTATGAAGACTGGGGCTGAACCAGGACGCTATCTGCGCAGTCTAGATGTCTTCCCTTATGTGAAGGTGGGACAAAATCCTTTGAAACCCATGCATGGTTCATTTTAATAAAGGTTAGATCATCAACATTTTCTGTCGACAGCCGGGTCCTTCTTTCTGTCAGTATTGATCCAGCAGCTCTGAAGACTCTTTCTGATAGCACACTACCAGCAGGGCAAGCAAGCTCCTGTAAAGCATATTGTGCCAATTCAGGCCAGGTGTCCAGTTTACAGGCCCAGTAGTCAAAGGGGAATGACGGGAGAAGGAGAACATTCAGTATTACCAGTCGTGTGAGCGTTATTCAAGAAATCAGACCACAATATGGTCATGTTCTCCAACGCCACTTCGGCTGTGTGCACCACGAACACCTCTTCCATTTGGCCCAGTAAGGCTCGTGGTAGAACTTGCACTGCTGCTGTGTGCTGGGAATGCCTCTATCAAACGGTTTACCAGAGTTGCTTGTTTGTTGGCCAATATTAGGTCGATGTTCTAAAGTGGCATGATGTTCTGTAATTTGCCTTTATAGCGTGGATCGAGGATGCTGGCCAACCAGTAGTCGTCATCCTTCATCATTTTGAAAATGCGGGGGGCCCTTTTTAGGATCCGCAAGGCATAATCAGACATGTGGACCAATGTTCCAGGTGTCAGTGACGCACTGCCAGCGGTTGGTGTAGGAGCACTTTCTGCCAAATCAACATCCCTCTAGTCACGCAGAAACCCTGGACCTGAACTTGGCAAGCCAACATTATGTCTTGGCCCCTCAGAAGCATCCTCCTCCCCTACATAATCATCACCCCCTCCTCCTCCTCTTCCTCTTCTGCCTCCACCTCGTCCAGGACAGTTCCCTGAGCAGACAATGGCTGAATGTCATCAAGACTTCCCTGTTCCTCATCGTCATCCTCCCCTGCACACGCCTGATCCTTAGTGTGCGTCAAAGTTTGCATGAGCAGATGCATAAGTAGGATGCTCATGCTTATGATGGCGTCATCTGCGCTTAACTACCTGCCCGTGTATCCTCCCATAAATGCATTACAGCCTGCCTCTGTTCGCACAGCCTCTGAACCATGTGCATGGTGGAGGTCCACCTTGTGGCAACATCTATGTTTAGGCGGTGCTTGGGGAGGTTGAGAGGTTGCTGCAGCTTCTGCATGCGACTGGAGTCTACGGGGGAGCGACGAATGTGCGAGCACAGTCTTCGCACTTTATGGAGCAGGGCTGTTAACTCCGGATAATTATTTAAAAAGCACTGCAACACCAGGTTCAAGGTGTGAGCCAGGCAAGGTATGTGTCGGAGTATTGCCAGGGAGCATCATAATGGAGCATCATGAATTGTGGTATGTGTTAAAGAGGCCGACTTACACTCTTTGGCCCTGGGCCCACAAAAACCGGGAGCCATCCCTCACCCCCCACAAGTTGAGCCAAATAACCCCCATTTTTCTGTCCTCCACTCCCTACTGACTTTGCTTCCCCATTGACTTGCATTGGTTTCGTGTTTCGATCGACCCGCCGATTTTTCGCCATAGTCGGACGATTTCACTCGACCCGACTTTTGCGAAAGTCAGGTTCTGTGAAACCTGACTCGACCCGAAACACGGGAAATTCGCTCATCTCTAATGCTGACTATCTGTGTGTGACTCTGGAAAATTTATACGGAGATTTACAAGTTCCCCTACACTGTATATAGCGTTTTGCTTCTAATACAGTACCCTTTTTCTGCTTTTTGTATTCTGGTCAAATCCATACTGAGTTAGCGTCTGTGTGTTACTTCAGAAATATATACGGAGATTTAAAATTACCCCAACACTGTATACAGCTGTATGCTTATGATACAATACCATTTTTCTACTTTTTGCATTCTGGTCAAATCCATACTGAGTGGTCTGTGTGTTACTCCGGAAATATATATGGAGATTTAAAATTACACCAACACTGTATATAGCTGTACGCTTCAGATACAGTACTGTTTTTCTGTTTTTTGTATTCTGGTCAAATCCATACTGAGTGAGCGTCTGTGTGTTATTCCGGAAATATATACGGAGATTTAAAATTACCCCAACACTGTATACAGCTGTACGCTTCTGATACAGTACCCTTTTTCTGCTTTTTATATTCTGGTCTAATCCATACTGAGCCTGTGAGCGCCTGTGTGTGTAACTTCGGCAATATATATGGAGATTGAAAATTTCCCCAACACTGTATACAGCTGTACGCTTCTGATACAGTACCATTTATCTGCTGGTATTTTTGGTACATTTTCCCAAACATGAGGAAGCATGGTGGCAGCTGGTACTAATGGTGGTGGTGGTGCATCTGCTGGTAGTGCCAAAAGCACAATAGCACCTAAGGCAGGAGGTTTTGAGCCTGCGTCATCGTCTGGCTCCAGAAGTCCTGGAAGGCTCCATTTTCTGGGAGTAGGTAAACCGCTTTTAAACCGGAGCATCAGGAACAGGTTTTGGCTTACATTGCCGAAACAGTCTCCAGCTCTATCGCCTCCTCTTCTGAAGTTTCAAAAAATGCAAGCACTGAGTCGTCAGTGCAAGCTCCAGGTCAGGAACAACACCTTTTCTTGTGTCCTTCACCCCCACCAAAAGTGAAGGATGCGGCAGGCCACACTTCAGATTACTCCATGGAGCTCTTTTCACATACCATGCCTGGGTTATAAAGTCAAATCCTGAATTCCCCAGTCCAAGATGAATCTGACATGGAGTGCACTGATGCACAGCCTCTGCTATATGATTCTGCAGGTACATTCACCTAGAGCCCTACATTGCCCTCGCAGTCTACTGAGCCAGAATCTGATCCTGATGAAACTCAGGTTTGCCCCTTCCCACATACTCTAACACCTTACACGGTGACACAGAGGAAGGTGCTGATGAAATTGAAGAGGAGGTGATGGATGGCCCAGTTGTTGAACCAGATTGGCATCAATTGGGGGAAGAGGGCGCCCCTTGCAATAGTCAGAAGAGGAGGAGGATCCTCAGCAGGCATCGACATCGCAGCTGCGGATATCTGGCAGCCCCGTAGCAGTCCAAAAACGTGTTAAAAAAAAAAGTTGCAGGACAGCTTGGCCAGACGGTCAAATTAGCACAGCATGCAAGCCCTGAAAATTTATCCCATAGTAGGAAGAGTGCAGTGTGGCACTTTTTTGACCAAAATCCTATTGATGAGGCAAAGGTTATCTGTAAGTAGTGCGGAAGGACCTTTAGCCGAGGGAAAAATCTCCGAAATTTGAATACCAGTTGCATGCTTAGATATTTAAACACCATGCACTTGCAAGCATGGAGGGACTACGAAATCTCAGGTAGCACATGTGCACCTGTTCTGACTGAAGGTAGCCAGCAACTCTACATCGATTCCCCCACTGTAAGCCCACCGGTCAGCACACCACCAGCAACAAATGTTGAGGTGTCTTCACAAGGCCAAAGCAGTCAGGCAATCACAATGTTTTTGCAATGAAAGACTGCATCTAGGCCACCACCACCACCACCATCATCATCACCAACCCCCTCTCAGTCCGCCACATCCACCGCTAGTTCCCACATATGCAGCTCTCAAGTCCAGCTCACCCTAGCAGACACTCTGAGTAGGACAAGAAAGTACTCATCCTTTCATCCGCGTACACTGGCTTTGAACTCCTACATTGCCAAACTGATCTCATTAGAGATGATGCCCTTCCGTTTGGTTGAAAGCGCAGCGTTCCAAGAGCTCGTGGCCTTTGCTGTCCCACGCTATGACCTACCCAGTCGGCCCTTATTTTCTAGAAAAGCCATCCCTGCCCTCCACCTGCATGTGAAAGACCGCATTGTCCATGCACTCAAACAATCAGTGAGTGGAAAGGTGCACCTCACAACAGATGCATGGGCCAGTAGGCATGGCCAGGGCCGTTACGTGTCCATCACTACGCACTGGGTTAATGTGGTGGATGCAGGGTACACAGGGGACAGCGGTGGTGGGACAGTGCTGCCTAGCCCACAGTATAGGCAACAGTTGGTTGTAGGCGTTCGACCCTCCTCCTCCTCCAGAAGTGAAAGCTCATCGACAGAGCGCAGTTGCACGAGCACTCCATCCACAGCTGCCAGTGTTGCACACGAGGTGTCCCTCTATCGAACAGCTAGTGGTCAGCGTCAGCAGGCTGTTTTAAAGATGATGTCTTTGGGCGACAACAGACACTCCGCGGAGGTACTGGCCGACTACTTGCAGCGAGAAACTGAGTCATGGCTGGGCAGTCTACATCTTGAGCCAGGCAAGGTAGTCAGTGATAACGGCCGTAATTTTGTGGCAGCCATAGCCCTGGCAAAACTCAGACACATACCTTGCCTGGCTCACACCTTGAGCCTGGCGGTGCAGTGCTTCATAAACAATTATCCGGAGTTAACAGCCCTGCTCCATAAGGTGCGAAAGACGGTGCTCGCACATCCGTCGCTCGCCCATAGACTCCAGTCGTATGCAGAGGCTGTAGCGCTCGCTTCACCTCCCCAAACACCGCCTAATCATAGACCTTGCAACAAGGTGGAACTCCACCATGCACATGGTTGAGAGGCTGTGCGAACAGAGGCAGGTTGTAATGTATTTGTGGGAAGATACACGGGCAGGCAATTTGAGGGCAGACATCGAGTTGTCGGGTGTGCAGTTTTTCAAAGCTGAAAGACCTCTGTAAAGTCCTTCAGTGTTTCGAGGAATGCACACGGCTGGTAAGCGCAGATGACGCCATCATAAACATGAGCATCCCACTTATGAGTCTGCTCATGCAAACTTTGACGCACATTAAGGATCAGGCATCTGCAGCGGAGGAGGAAGAGGAGGAGGAGGAGGAGGGAAGCCTTGATGACAGTCAGCCATTGTCTGCTCAGGGAACTGTCCTTGACGAGGTGGAGGAGGAAGAGGAGGAGGATGAGAGGGATGATTATTTTGGGGAGGATTTTTCTCAGGGGGCAAGATAAAATGTTGGCTTGCCCAAGTCAGGTACAGGGTTTGTGCGTGACTGGAGGGATGTGGATTTGGCAGAAAGTGCTCCTCCACCCACCACTGGCAGTGCATCATTGACACCTGGAACATTGGCCCACATGTGCGATTATGTCTTGCGGATCCTAAAAAGGGACCTCACATTGCCAAAATTATGAAGGATGACGACTACTGGTTGGCCAGCATCCTCGGTCCACGCTATAAGTCAAATTACAGAACATCATGCCACAGGAGAACCTAGAGCTAATATTGGTGAACAAACAAGCAACTCTGGTAAACCGTTTGTTAGAGGCATTCCCAGCACACAGCAGCGGTGCAGGTTCTACCAAGAGTCGTACTGGGCAACATGGAAGAGGTGTTCATGGTGCACACAGCCGAAGTGGTGTTGGAGACAGGGGTTTCATGATCATGTTGTGGACTGATTTCTCGAGGACCGCTCACACGACTGTTAATACGGAATCGATTGCAACAGACAGGAGACAGCAGTTGTCAACTATGGTTCAAAATTACCTCTCCTCCCCTATCGATGTTCTCCCTCACAGTTCATTCCCTTTTGACTACTGGGCCTGTAAGCTGGACACCTGACCTGAATTGGCACAATATGCCTTACAGGAGCTCGCTTGCCCTGCTGGTAGTGCGCTATCAGAAAGAGTTTTCAGTGCTGCTGGATAAATCTTGACAGAAAGAAGGACCCGGCTGTCGACCAAAAATGTTTGTGATCTCACCTTCATTAAAATGATCCATGCCTGGGTTCCAAAGGATTTTGTACCACCTTCCCCTGATGACACATAGGTTGACAGCAAAATGGCTCGCTTTGTCCTCCTCTTCGTTCGACTTCTCCAATTCCTCCATTTGCAGCTGCTGAATGTCCAGCCTACACCTCAACATATGCCAGTTTTTCCACCTCCCTAACTGGCCTGTACCCCCCAGGGTCGGCGTCAGCACCTGGGGCCCTGAGCAGGTGGGGGGGCCTGTGACGGAGTGTGCTACAGAGCAGGAAGGGTCACCAGGACAAAGATCAATCCAAAGGGATTTATTGCGACAGGGAGCACATAACATAAAATATCAATAGCTTAAGAGTACATAATGAGTCCACACCAAGAGGGAAACAGTTCTGGGGACGCTACCCGGTAATCCGAAGCCAGGGAAAAGACAAAATAATCCTGGGATGAGTTCAATGGATCCAACAGATGAGGGACATAACACCATTCCACGGGATCCACACCACCACAGACGGCACATTCAGTTCCAACCTAACAGCATATCCTAGGACTTCCACCTGGTCCTCTCCCTGCTGGACTTCTACATATATGGCCTCTAGCCTTCCAAGTATACATATCCCGCAGTGGCTTTTCTTGTCTCCTCTTCATGATTTACCCTAAGGTTTGAAAAAGACCCGAGTCTGTAGTAAAGGCTAGCACTCAACCTTACATAAATGGTGCCGGTGAAAGGGATCGGGAGTCCCATAAATATAAGAGAGAACAACACCGCACTCGTTTTAAATATGCTTCAAGTGAAAGTTTATTTAACAAGTTCCAAACAAGTTCCAGATATCACCATTATGTTGCAAGTGACAGGCAATTAATGTTTCGGCCACTTCTGGCCTTGATCACAATATCGCTGTGGATGAAGGAAAAATTTTTTTTACAGTGGTTTACTTTACTAAGGTGTTCTATACAAATTAGTGCATCACATATAGAGATATAAATATATGCTATAAATGTTAGATTATGTACAATATATACAAAAGTACAGGAAATCATATCAAGTGATTATTCCCACAAGATCATGTTTTTATACCAGATAGAGAAAGACAATCAAAAGGAGATAGAGAAAAATATCATAGGTAGTGCTATATGTTTTATTTATTTATTTATGATGCCAGTCCTATATGGAGATGTTGTTAGATTAGCATACAGGTCCAGGTGAAACCTACCCCTTACAAGCAAAGTCTTGAAATAAGGGCTTTGGTGTTCTCAGGTAAGGTCATTGAGAGGAAAGGAAATGATCCTGTATGATAATGGTGAGAAAATTAAAAAGATATAAATACAAATATTGTCTTATTATGTTTCCTATTAAGCTGTCATGGTGTATTTACCCACATATAGAGGTGTAGGCAGGCAGATCTGTCCGATACTTGTGCCTGTCTGATACGGGAATACACTGTTGGGATAGCAAAGACAAGATTCTAGAGATATTCAAAACTAGATTGAGGAGAGTAAAAATAAAAATTAAAAAGTTCAATTTTTTACCACGTATTAGATTGATGTGAGACACATTCACGATGGTATCCTCAATATATACATGTATGCTGTGAAAATATAGAGGATATTTATGTAAATATATAAGGGGCTGGTCTATATAATATTCTTATAGTTTTAGTCATATGTATTCATTGCTTACTTTATTATCGTTTTGCTCTGTGAAACCAAATAGGTAACCTGGCAAGCTAGAAGTCTCTTAGTATGTGCAGAGATAGCGCTGTAAATAGAGCATATAAACAATGGGACCCTGTAGGTAAAATGCCATCTAACCCCCAAATGGACAAAAAGGAATAAAATTCCATAGTACTTATCTTTCATTGGCGTAATGTGTCCTGGTGGAGCGGGATATGCTGGCACACCAGTGCCTGAGCAGGGAATGCTATTGCCATGTCTCTTGTGAGTCTTTTATAGGGGCAATCCGGTCACATGACCGGAAGTGATGTCAGTGCATGCGCAGTGGAAGCTGGGAGTATGTTTCTATGACCTAAGTGGTCACATGATCTCTGTGAAGGCAATCCGGTCACATGACCGGAAGTGATGTCAGCGCATGTGCAGTGGGAAGATGGAAGTCAGAGATGTGGTTTTCTAGACTCAGATGGTCACATGACTCAAGATAATAGGCGATCATTGGTGTTTGCCCCATTGGCTAGAGGGAGGTGTGTTAGAAAAGTCACTTGACTGGGAAAATGTTAGCGCTTGTATAATGCAAATGAAATTGTAAACACACTATGTGTTTCTATATTAGAGCAACATATGACATAGTGTATAGAGGTAGAGTAATCATACAAAAAAGATATAGGAAACATACCTGAATGAATCAGCCTTATGAATGCTATATATATGAAATATACAGAAGAAGATGTACAAAAAAAGGGAGGGTATAATTAGTGGTTAAATAGAGAACATTATATGGCAATCATGGTTTTATCACAAAATAATAGGAGTCCAAACAAAATGAATAAATAAATAAATAAAATAAATAAAAGAAAATGATAAATAAATAAATAAATAAATAAATGGGGGTAGGGGGTATGTATATCTTACCATCTCAGATATAGGACAAGCCAAAGAGGAATTATATATATATTTAGGGATTTATCTGGGGAGAGAAAGATATCAAGTCAGCCAACCCATATCTCTATTAAGTCCCTTTGGATGGAGAGTATTGAGTGTATAAATCCAGTATGATTCACGTTGTTTTAACAATTGGACATGGTTACCCCCTCGTCTGGGTCTAGGGACCCTTTCGACGACCTGAAATCTGAGCTGGGATATATTATGTTTTGCCTCCTTAAAATGTGCCGGTAGGGGCAACCAAGTTTTCTCACATCTGATGGTAGATTTGTGATTGGAGATTCTGTCCCTCACGGCCTAGGTTGTTTCCCCTACATAAAGTAGGCCGCAGGGACACTTTATAATATATACAACAAAATTTGATTTGCAGGTGAAGTAGTCCCTTATGGGGTATGATTTACCAGAGTGGGAGTGTACTATCTCATTTCCCTTAATAATGTTAGAACAACTCATGCAGTTTAAACATGGAAAGGTTCCTGTCCTTCTTTGTCCAGTGAGAGTCATAGTGGAAGATTGTTTTAGAGAACCTAGATCAGCCCTGACCACTTTGTCCCTAATGTTTTTGGCCCTTCTTGTGCACATAAGTGGTGGTTCTTGAAAGATTTTAATGTTAGGGTATGCCTTGTTGAGAAGTGGCCAATGTTTTCTAACCAGATTCTGTACTCTACGCATAGAAGGGTGATGGTCATGGACAAAAGGTAACCGTGGATTTTTGATGGTGATAGGAGAGGTCGTATTCTCATTGAGGACTCTAGTAGCTTCCGCATCTAGAAGATCTGATGGGTAGTTGCGGGTTCTGAATTTATCTGCCATTTCGTGTACTCTCTGTTGTTTAAGGGTAGGTTCTGAGACAATTCTAGTGACTCTCTTAAATTGTGACCTGGGCAAGCTGTATTTCAATGTGGTAGGGTGACAACTATTGTACATAAGTAGGCTATTGCAATCAGTAGACTTTGTATGGATGTCCGTATATAGAGCTCCTTCTGAGTTCTTAAGTACCTTGGTATCTAAAAAAGAGACCTCATTCCTATGATGTGTCATGGTAAATGTGAGTTCTGATCTGACCGAGTTGATACAATTGAAGAAATCAGAGAGACTGGAGTCATTACCATCCCAAATACAAAAAATATCATCGATGTATCTAACCCACTTCTAACCCACATTGGCCACTTCTCAACAAGGCATACCTTAACATTAAAATCTTTCAAGAACCACCACTTATGTGCTCAAGAAGGGCCAAAAACATTAGGGACAAAGTGGTCAGGGCTGATCTAGGTTCTCTAAAACAATCTTCCACTATGACTCTCACTGGACAAAGAAGGACAGGAACCTTTCCATATTTAAACTGCATGAGTTGTTCTAACATTATTAAGGGAAATGAGATAGTACACCCCCACTCTGGTAAATCATACCCCATAAGGGACTACTTCACCTGCAAATCAAATTTTGTTGTATATATTATAAAGTGTCCCTGCGGCCTACTTTATGTAGGGGAAACAACCCAGGCCGTGAGGGACAGAATCTCCAATCACAAATCTACCATCAGATGTGAGAAAACTTGGTTGCCCTACCGGCACATTTTAAGGAGGCAAAACATAATATATCCCAGCTCAGATTTCAGGTCGTCGAAAGGGTCCCTAGACCCAGACGAGGGGGTAACCATGTCCAATTGTTAAAACAATGTGAATCATACTGGATTTATACACTCAATACTCTCCATCCAAAGGGACTTAATAGAGATATGGGTTGGCTGACTTGATATCTTTCTCTCCCCAGATAAATCCCTAAATATATATATAATTCCTCTTTGGCTTGTCCTATATCCGAGATGGTAAGATATACATACCCCCTACCCCCATTTATTTATTTATCATTTTCTTTTATTTATTTTATTTATTTATTTATTCAATTTGTTTGGACTCCTATTATTTTGTGATAAAACCATGATTGCCATATAATGTTCTCTATTTAACCACTAATTATACCCTCCCTTTTTTTGTACATCTTCTTCTGTATATTTCATATATATAGCGTTCATAAGGCTGATTCATTCAGGTATATTTCCTATATCTTTTTTGTATGATTACTCTACCTCTATACACTATGTCATATGTTGCTCTAATATAGAAACACATAGTGTGTTTACAATTTCATTTGCATTATACAAGCGCTAACATTTTCCCAGTCAGGTGACTTTTCTAACACACCTCCCTCTAGCCAATGGGGCAAACACCAATGATCGCCTATTATCTTGAGTCATGTGACCATCTGAGTCTAGAAAACCACATCTCTGACTTCCATTTTCCCACTGCACATGCGCTGACATCACTTCCGGTCATGTGACCGGATTGCCCCTATAAAAGACTCACAAGAGACATGGCAATAGCATTCCCTGCTCAGGCACTGGTGTGCCAGCATATCCCGCTCCACCAGGACTCATGACACCAATGAAAGATAAGTACTATGGAATTTTATTCCTTTTTGTCCATTTGGGGGTTAGATGGCATTTTACCTACAGGGTCCCATTGTTTATATGCTCTATTTACAGCGCTATCTCTGCACATACTAAGAGACTTCTAGCTTGCCAGGTTACCCATTTGGTTTCACAGAGCAAAACGATAATAAAGTAAGCAATGAATACATATGACTAAAACTATAAGAATATTATATAGACCAGCCCCTTATATATTTACATAAATATCCTCTATATTTTCACAGCGTACATGTATATATTGAGGATACCATCATGAATGTGTCTCACATCAATCTAATGCGTGGTAAAAAATTGAACTTTTTTATTTTTATTTTTACTCTCCTCAATCTAGTTTTGAATATCTCTAGAATCTTGTCTTTGCTATCCCAACAGTGTATTTCCGTATCAGACAGGCACAAGTATCGGACAGATCTGCCTGCCTACACCTCTATATGTGGGGTAAATACACCATGACAGCTTAATAGGAACCATAATAAGACAATATTTGTATTTATATCTTTTTAATTTTCTCACCATTATCATACAGGATCATTTCCTTTCCTCTCAATGACCTTACCTGAGAACACCAAAGCCCTTATTTCAAGACTTTGCTTGTAAGGGGTAGGTTTCACCTGGATCTGTATGCTAATCTAACAACATCTCCATATAGGACTGGCATCATAAATAAATAAATAAAACATATAGCACTACCTATGATATTTTTCTCTATCTCCTTTTGATTGTCTTTCTCTATCTGGTATAAAAACATGATCTTGTGGGAATAATCACTTGACATGATTTCCTGTACTTTTGTATATATTGTACATAATCTAACATTTATAGCATATATTTATATCTCTATATGTGATGCACTAATTTGTATAGAACACCTTAGTAAAGTAAACCACTGTAAAAAAAATTTTCCTTCATCCACAGCGATATTGTGATCAAGGCCAGAAGTGGCCGAAACATTAATTGCCTGTCGCTTGCAACATAATGGTGATATCTGGAACTTGTTTGGAACTTGTTAAATAAACTTTCACTTGAAGCATATTTAAAACGAGTGCGGTGTTGTTCTCTCTTATATTTATGGGACTCCCGATCCCGTTCACCGGCACCATTTATGTAAGGTTGAGTGCTAGCCTTTACTACAGACTAGTTCATTTTTTTGGGTTTTGAGCACCAACCGAATTCATGTCAACAGAAACCTACGCATTCGATGATGCCACCAGCTCATCTATATTATCTAGAATAAAGACAAAAACGGACTTTCTACACACGCCCAGCAAAGACATCAAAACACAGGACTGGGAAAAAGAAAGGAAAAGACTTATCTCCTATGACCTACACTGTGCTACCCTAGGGGAATATCACAAACAGGGAAAGATACCACGTGGCCTCAGAAGCCATCTCCGCCCTACTTTATTTTCAGATAATGAAAAATACTGTAGTACTTTTCAGAAGATTTTGAACAAATGTTCCCTTGACCTGATTTTACTTACTATTGAATACCTCCAGGAGGCAATCAAAGAAACAGAAGTTAAAATCGCCACTATTGAAACCCAGTTAACAGCAACCCTCAACACCACTGAATTTACTACCTTGAAGAATAAAGTGGATTCCATTCTTTCCACACATCAAAAAACACTCGAAGAGAGAAAAAGGGTAAAATTTCAGCGTGATACTGAAGATTACCTCACCAACAAGGTCTACAGATGGGAGGACCCAATACCTCGGAGACAACGTACCAGATTCCGCCGACCTCAGGGAGGAAATTATTACTCAGGGGGATCTTCACCTGCAGGTGGTTCATCTCCAGGCTCAGGCAGCGATGCTGGAGGTCGACAGGGCACGATACCGCCTTTTTTAGGAACAAGCACAACGCCAACAAGGCGATCAAGAAAGAAGAGACACGGACCGCCGCATGATACTGAGATCACAGGTAGGAGTCCAAACATAGTAATAAATATATCCGATTATTCTTTCTCCCCTTGAACTCAAGGTACTGAATATGGGCCTTTCTTTCTGCCCCACTCCAAGATGGGATTCTTTTCAACTTCAAAAGGACCTTCACCGGTTCTATAGAAATGTTAGACTTAAGGTACATTTTGAGGGTACTACCTTACTACATCCTAATACAATAGGTCATAAACCATCTCGGGAAAGGGAACCCAGTATCACCATAGATTCCTTGGGTCTTAAAAATCCTAGTAAATTCATGCCACCTAGATCCAATCATGCAGTGGAAACATTTATTGACCTACTTGACAGGGATATCAAACGTACGATCCATGATCAACAATTAGGCTTCCTCCCTATCCGCAATAATTTGAGCCCCTCAGAAAAATTAGCACTGAACTCATTACAGGAGAACAAAAACATCGTTATTAAACCTGCGGATAAGGGAGGAGCCATTGTAATCATGAATAAGAGCTATTACATATCCGAAATCACTCGACAACTCTCTGACAGTACCACGTATAAAAAAGTCAATATGGACCCGACCTTCTCTATACGTCACAAGATCAATACTATCCTTGACAAACATCTTGACCAGGGTACCATTGATTCTAAAACAAGGACTTTCCTAATGAAACATCATCCCATTACTCCCATACTATACATTCTTCCAAAAATCCACAAGGATCTCCACAATCCTCCAGGGCGTCCTATCGTGGCCTCTACGGATTCCATCCTTAATCCCCTATCTATATTTCTTGAGAAGTTACTTACACCGTATGCTCGCCTAACCAAATCTTTTATCTTAGACACTAGTGATTTCTTGGACAAAATACACCAACTCCATAACATCCCTTCTAATAGCATTTTATGTACATTTGACGTAAACAGCTTATACACGTCCATCACTCATGAAAAAGGAATTAGAGCAGTATCTCTCACTTTACAAGAAGCCAATATCGATAGGAAGACAGAAGAGCTATGCCTAGACCTACTCAATCTTGTCCTGAGAGAAAATTTCTTTCTGTTCGGGGATGATTACTATGTACAGACCTGTGGGACCGCAATGGGGTCTAATGTAGCCCCGGCCTACGCTAATCTATACATGGATAGATTTGAACAAGAATACATATACCCAAACCCGACCTTCCAATTACATGCTAGAATATGGGTTAGATACATCGACGATATTTTTTGTATTTGGGATGGTAATGACTCCAGTCTCTCTGATTTCTTCAATTGTATCAACTCGGTCAGATCAGAACTCACATTTACCATGACACATCATAGGAATGAGGTCTCTTTTTTAGATACCAAGGTACTTAAGAACTCAGAAGGAGCTCTATATACGGACATCCATACAAAGTCTACTGATTGCAATAGCCTACTTATGTACAATAGTTGTCACCCTACCACATTGAAAAACAGCTTGCCCACATCACAATTTAAGAGAGTCACTAGAATTGTCTCAGAACCTACCCTTAAACAACAGAGAGTACACGAAATGGCAGATAAATTCAGAACCCGCAACTACCCATCAGATCTTCTAGATGCGGAAGCTACTAGAGTCCTCAATGAGAATACGACCTCTCCTATCACCATCAAAAATCCACGGTTACCTTTTGTCCATGACCATCACCCTTCTATGCGTAGAGTACAGAATCTGGTTAGAAAATATTGGCCACTTCTCAACAAGGCATACCCTAACATTAAAATCTTTCAAGAACCACCACTTATGTGCACAAGAAGGGCCAAAAACATTAGGGACAAAGTGGTCAGGGCTGATCTAGGTTCTCTAAAACAATCTTCCACTATGACTCTCACTGGACAAAGAAGGACAGGAACCTTTCCATGCTTAAACTGCATGAGTTGTTCTAACATTATGAAGGGAAATGAGATAGTACACCCCCACTCTGGTAAATCATACCCCATAAGGGACTACTTCACCTGCAAATCAAATTTTGTTGTATATATTATAAAGTGTCCCTGCGGCCTACTTTATGTAGGGGAAACAACCCAGGCCGTGAGGGACAGAATCTCCAATCACAAATCTACCATCAGATGTGAGAAAACTTGGTTGCCCCTACCGGCACATTTTAAGGAGGCAAAACATAATATATCCCAGCTCAGATTTCAGGTCGTCGAAAGGGTCCCTAGACCCAGACGAGGGGGTAACCATGTCCAATTGTTAAAACAACGTGAATCATACTGGATTTATACACTCAATACTCTCCATCCAAAGGGACTTAATAGAGATATGGGTTGGCTGACTTGATATCTTTCTCTCCCCAGATAAATCCCTAAATATATATATAATTCCTCTTTGGCTTGTCCTATATCCGAGATGGTAAGATATACATACCCCCTACCCCCATTTATTTATTTATCATTTTCTTTTATTTAATTTTATTTATTTATTTATTCAATTTGTTTGGACTCCTATTATTTTGTGATAAAACAATGATTGCCATATAATGTTCTCTATTTAACCACTAATTATACCCTCCCTTTTTTTGTAAATCTTCTTCTGTATATTTCATATATATAGCGTACATAAGGCTGACATTCATTTCAGGTATGTTTTCCTAGTTATCTTATTTGTGTCATTGAATTAACTCATACACTCCGTTATAGCACTTTATGTGGTGACATGCGGGTCATTCATGATATTGTGTTACGATGTACTATTTGTGAAACACTGTTCTTAAAAGGAGAAATCAATACTAACCTACCCTATATGACAAAACAATTCCATCATGATGATACGACAACATCTGAGGTAAAATTGTTGACCATGAACTTCCGAGATACTAGGTAAGGTCAGACTGGACTTATTATCACCTGCATCAGAGCCAGCGGGCTACTGATCCTGCAACTGGATAATTATGGGCCAGTAAATTCACGCGGTCTTATGATATGTGTCGATTCAGTAAACTTTCTTAAAAGACAAACTCAGGCAACATCAGCAATTACCTGACACGATATCGTTGAACTCAGGTTAATCTTAGCGCTAACACTGTCACAGAAAGAGACCGGGGTCTACCTACCCTACTGGGGTCCTAACTAATCTCACCTGAGTACTGAATGTCAGAGGTCCAGTCTCCAGCCTCCCTGTCTCCAGTCTGAACCTGATCTCAAAAGGAACTGATTACCAAGGAATGGGCTGATCTCTGCTAAATACACAGATTAGACATATAAGACAGACTGGAGAAAACACAGACTTGCATACACACTCAAACACAGAAGGAACATAAATGATCTGGGATATTAAACTCTAAGCAAGGTGAGCTTAAAACAACTAAGGAGCTCTTTAACTTAAGTCTATACAGATACAATCCTATCTGTGGTCTGCATGAAGAATTTCACTGGCAACTCCCAACACAGACAACCAGAGATTTAAAGGAAACCAATCAACAAATAATTAATTGCAGCCGGGAGAAACTGCACCCAGTCCCAGAACTGAGCACAGACAGAATTAACTCCCTAACTGCCAAACACAAAGAAACAGCAACTCAGCTGTGAGAAGTCAGAATGTGCAACCGCGACGATCTTCGTGGCGATGCACACATGACAGTACCCCCCCTTCTACGAGGGGCCTCCGGACCCTCAGGGCCAGGTTTGCCCGGGTGAGTTCTGTGGAAGGTCCGCACCAAACGATCTGCGTTAATGTCAGACGCAGGAACCCACGTCCTCTCCTCTGGACCATACCCCTCCAATGCACTAAGTACTGAAGGGACCGGCGATTCAGACCTGAGTCAATGATCTTTGACACTTGAAACTCCAAGTTACCATTGACCACCACTGGAGGAGGAGGTAGAGGTGATGGTATGACTGGTGCCACGTACCTCTTAAGTAATGACTTGTGGAACACATTGTGGATTTTAAACGTAGGAGGGAGGTCCAGACGAAATGCCACAGGATTAATTATGGAACTGATCCAGTACGGCCCGATGAATCTGGGGCCCAGCTTCCAGGAGGGAACTTTAAGTTTTATATTCCTGGTAGACAACCATACCAGATCGTTCACATTAAGATCTGGACCAGAAACTCTCCTCCTATCAGCCATACGTTTATAACGGTTCCCCATAGCACTCAGATTATTCAATACACCTCTCCACACTGAAGCAAGTGACGACGAGAAACGCTCCTCCTCAGGAACCCCAGAAGGGCCCCCCCCATTGAATGTACAAAACTGGGGATGAAAACCATATGCCCCAAAAAACGGGGACTTACCAGTGGACTCGCTCCGCCTGTTGTTAAGAGCGAACTCTGCCAGAGGCAAGAAAGAAGACCAGTCCTCCTGGTTCTCTGAGACAAAACACCGAAGATAAGTCTCTAGGCTTTGATTCAGACGCTCTGTCTGACCATTGGTCTGCGGATGAAAAGCCGAGGAAAATGACAATTGCATCCCCCGACGTAAACAAAATGCCCTCCAAAACTTGGACACAAACTGAGACCCCCTATCTGACACCACATCAGAAGGCAACCCATGAAGTCTCACAATCTCCCCAATGAACACCTGCGCCAGAGTTTTAGCATTAGGGAGGGCAGGAAGAGCAATGAAATGTGCCATCTTACTGAACCTGTCAACAACCACCAGTATGACAGTCTTCCCTGACGACTGAGGAAGGTCCGTGATGAAGTCCATAGACAAATGAGTCCATGGACGCTCCGGAAGTTTCAAGGGTAAGAGGGTCCCAGACGGACGGGTATGAGGGGTCTTAGAGCGAGCACAAACCCCACAGGACGCGACAAAAGTTAAAACATCTTTATTAACGTTAGGCCACCAAAACCGGCGAGAAAGGAGATCTAAAGTAGCCTTACTCCCTGGATGTCCTGCTAAAGCAGAATTATGATGTGCCTCAATAACCTTTTGTCTCAACTGATTTGGGACAAACAGTCTCCCTGGAGGTCCTGCAGGGGCGTCCCCCTGAGCCTCTAACACCTCCTCCTCAAGCTCAGAACATACAGCCGACACTACCACCCCCTCCTGAAGGATAGGAATCGGGTCATCCATTTTCCCGGCCCCTGGGAAACTGCGAGACAAGGCATCCGCCTTAACATTCTTAGATCCAGGGCGATAAGTGACAACAAAATTAAACCTGGTAAAAAACAACGACCATCGAGCTTGTCTGGAATTCAGACGCTTAGCAGATTCCAAATACAGCAGGTTCTTGTGATCAGTAATGACGGTGACCGGGTGGACTGCCCCCTCCAAAAAGTGACGCCATTCTTCAAAAGCCAACTTAATGGCCAAAAGTTCCCTATTGCCGATATCATAATTCCTTTCGGCGGACGACAATTTTTTAGAAAAGAAAGCGCACGGATGCCATTTACCAGGGGACGGACCCTGGGACAATATTGCACCCACCCCTACGTCAGACGCGTCCACCTCCACAACGAACGGCTGTGATGCATCTGGTTGGATGAGAACGGGTGCCGAAGCAAAACATTTTTTCAAAGAGGAAAAAGCTTGGCAAGCTTTGTCCGACCATTTAGAAAAATCCGTCCCTTTTCTTGTCATGTCAGTGAGAGGTTTGACAACAGATGAGAAATTACAAATAAATTTCCGGTAGTAGTTAGCAAACCCCAGAAAACGCTGCAGAGCCTTAAGATCCTCTGGCTGATCCCATTCAAGCACTGCTCTCACCTTTTCAGGGTCCATACGGAAACCGGAGGCTGACACCAAGAAACCCAAAAACTGAAGTTCCTGTACGGCGAATACACACTTTTCCAGTTTGGCGTATAGTTTATTGTCTCGCAAGATCTGCAACACCTGTCTCACATGCTCCTGGTGAGACACAAGATCTGGTGAGTAAATTAAAATGTCATCCAAATATACGACCACAAACAGCCCCACCAGATGACGAAAAATGTCATTAACAAAATGTTGGAATACTGCTGGTGCAGTAGTCAGACCAAAAGGCATGACAAGGTTCTCATAATGTCCCTCCGGCGTGTTAAACGCCGTTTTCCACTCATCCCCCTCTTTTATCCTAATCAGATTATACGCCTCCCTGAGATCCAATTTAGAGAACCATTTGGCGCCAACAATTTGATTGAAGAGATCAGGAATAAGAGGGAGTGGATACGGATCTCGAACAGTAATCCGATTAAGTTCGCGGAAATCCAAGCAAGGGCGTAGGCCTCCATCTTTTTTCTTCACAAAGAAGAACCCCGCGGCCACTGGGGAAGATGAAGGTCTAATATGCCCTTTGGCCAGACTTTCCGAAATATAATCTTTCATAGCCTGCCTCTCAGGACCAGAAAGGTTATATAACCTAGCTTTAGGTAACTTATCATCAGGAAGTAAATTAATAGAGCAGTCATACACGCGATGAGGAGGCAACTCCTGACACCCCTCCTCAGAGAACACATCCCCAAAGTCCTCCAAAAAAGGAGGCAAAGTACTAGGCACGACCGCACTGATGACTGTGTTCATGCAGTTACTTTTGCAAAACTCCCCCCATTGGCTTATATCTCTGGACTGCCAATTAATCACAGGGTTATGTTTAACCAACCAAGGAAGTCCCAACACAATAGGAGTAGGTAGACCCTCCAACACATAACAAGATAATAGTTCCCTATGTATTGCCCCTACCCGAAGGTCAATGTTATGAACCTCATGAACAAAGCTACCTTGGCCGAGAGGCCTGGCGTCAATGGAGAATATAGGGATCGGTTTGACCAATACAATCAGATGCATACCTTGAGCCTGAGCAAACTGAGCGTCAACCAGATTAGCCCCGGACCCACTATCAAGAAGAACAGAAAATCTCTCCACTCTCGTACCAACCACCACCTCCACTGGTACAAGGAACTGAGAAGAACTAGCGGACGAAATACATACTCCCAGGTTGTCGTCCCCACACAACCTGGGATTAACAGTTTTCCGGCGACTTTTTGCTCAACAAGGCACGGGATGGACATCCCCCAACAAAATGTCCCTCTTTCCCGCAGAAGAAACACCTTCTAGTCCTGCGGCGTACCGCCAATCCCCTCCTACGAAATGATGTCCCTCCCAACTGCATAGGCTCCTCCGAACAGACAAGGGGAACCTCAACATAAGGGACTTTAGTAGTAGGTGGAGTAACAACAGGGGGCGGAGTTACCTCGCACCTCTCCCGGAGCCGTCTATCAGTACGGATAGCTAGGGCCATAGCAGCCTCCAGTGATGGAGGAGAATCATACTGAGCCAAAACGTCCTTTAATTTGTCAGAAAGCCCATGACAAAACTGGCTCCTAAGAGCGGGGTCATTCCACTGAGTATCTGTGGCCCATCTACGGAACTCAGAAGCAAATTCCTCCGCCGGACGATCTCCCTGCTGTATCTTACGTAATTTTGTCTCAGCAAGAGAGACCCGATCTGGGTCATCATATACCAAACCCAGGGCAGTAAAAAATCGATCTACTGACTGTAGAGCGGGGATCCCGGAGGAAGGGAGAAGGCCCAGGATTGAGGGTCCCCTTGTAGGAGCGAGATAACAATTCCCACTCTCTGCTCTTCACTCCCCGATGATCGAGGCCGAAGCCGAAAATACAATTTACATGCTTCCCTGAAGGTAAAAAATTTGTCTCGCCCACCAGTGAACCTGTCCGGGAGAGCTACTTTAGGTTCAAATCTGGTTTGCTCCGAGAGAGACAAAACTTTGGACTTAATGTCCGTCAGCTCCATGGATAATCCCTGCAACTGCAGAGCCAGCTGGGCTACTGGATCCATGGCAACTGGGAATAATTTTATGGGCCAGTGAAAATGTCACGCGGTCTTATGATATGTGTACGATGTCAGTAAACTATTCTTAAAAGAACAACACTCTATACAACATATAGATTAGCAACATCAGCATGTAAATATAGAATAGATTTACCTGACACGATATCCGTTGAACTCAGGGTTAATCTTGAGGACTTGATACACTGTCACAGGAAAGAGGAGGACCGGGGGTCTAACCTGACCCTAAACTGGGGTCCTAACTAATCCCTCACCTTGGAGGTACTGATAATGGTTCAGAGGTCCAAGTCTCCAGCCTAACCCTGTCTCCTATCAGTCCCTGAACCCTGTAATCAGTCCTAAGAAGGATTCTGATTACCACCAAAGGGATATGGGCTGATCTCTGCTAAATACACAGATTAGACATATAAGACAGACTGGAGAAAACACAGACTTGCATACACACTCAAACACAGAAGGAACATAAATGATCTGGGATATTAAACTCTAAGCAAGGTGAGCTTAAAACAACTAAGGAGCTCTTTAACTTAAGTCTATACAGATACAATCCTATCTGTGGTCTGCATGAAGAATTTCACTGGCAACTCCCAACACAGACAACCAGAGATTTAAAGGAAACCAATCAACAAATAATTAATTGCAGCCGGGAGAAAACTGCACCCAGTCCCAGAACTGAGCACAGACAGAATTAACTCCCTAACTGCCAAACACAAAGAAACAGCAACTCAGCTGTGAGAAGTCAGAATGTGCAACCGCGACGATCTTCGTGG